>CM077151.1:239955089-240022020 GCA_039583875.1 Platanthera guangdongensis
AAAATGCTGGGTTGACAGTGTGGTATCTGGAGGGATGTTGGCTTGACAAATGGTTGGGCAACCTTTCCCTTGTTTGCATTAGTGGTTAGCGTCATACCATACACACACCGATGTGTCATCAGCACATCTTGGCTAAAGCACGAACACTACAGGGCATATTATGTAGTATGAGATGCATAATATGTGTTTGTATATGGATCCACCATAGGAGGCAACATGTGAGGGTTATGTAGTATGGGATGCATAACCTCACCACATGAATATGGCTAGCACGTTTTTTTTTCGTTGCATGGGAATGTTATGTAGTATTGGATGCATAACATTTTCATGTGTACGCCGCCCATGGCATGCATTAAGGCCTTTTTAGAATGCATAGCACATCATGCATAGCATAACATTTCATAAGCACGATGTGCCAAGCTAAAGATTTGCATGATGACATATGTACACACATGGTTTTGAGTCAAAAAGAATTCAAATACATGCATTCATGGTTTAGGCACATGAGTTAGTATGATGGTGGTGAACCATCTTAGGTTAAGCATAACATCATCATGCTAAAAACAACTCCCAGAGCAAGTTTTGCAGTTGAAGTTCATATTTAAGTGTGTTTGTCTGTACCGGGTAGTTTTGTTCTAGCTGTTGGGCTAAGTTTTGTCTAAAGCTTATGCGATTATAGGATGGCGAGACGTCCTGCAACGAGATCGACCCCCCAATCCGAGGGTGAGACGTCAGGAGCGCAGAGCGAGGCGTTGGTATAAAACCTGCGGCAGAGTAATGAGGCCTTATCGAGGCAGGTAGTGGCTATACAGGCTCAGATTCAATCCCTTGTAGCAGTGGTGGCGGGACAGACTCTGAGAGTTCCGGACCCCGCTGAGGGGGTAGTTGTTCCTGCCCCTCCTGCTCCTCCCATGCCTTTGGTTGTGGTGCCCCCGTAGATGGCATTCATATCCCAGTTTCAGCGGCTTAGGCCCCCTACTTATGATGGGCAAGCAGATTTCATGATTTTGGATGAATGGCTGATCACCATTGAGGAGATGTTCTCTTACTCAGGGATTACGAACAATCAGAGAGTGATGCTCGCTGCCTACCAGCTCAAGGGCTTAGCAAAGAATTGGTGGCTGAGGGAGAAAGAGAGCATGGTGGCAGGATGCTCTTGGGAGTCATTTAAGGTGATGCTGCTGAGTAAGTTCCTGCCTTCAGTCGAGAGGGACCGGCTGATGAATGACTTTCTCCATTTGAAGCAGAGGAATCTCACGGTTAGTGAGTATGAGATTAAGTTTAGTAAGTTGAGTCAGTTTTCTCCTGGTCTGGTGAGTGTTGAAGCAGACCGAGTTAAGCGATTTCTGGGTGGACTAAGAAGCGACATTCAGCAGTTAGCAAATGCCTACGGAGCAGTCAGTTATGCCAGCGTGGTCGAAGTTGCCTTGAGAGTTGAGGCCATTGAGAATGCCAAGAATAGAGGCCAGCAGTTGAGGAAGGATAAGCGGAAGTCCGGTGGAGGGAAGAGCCCTCAGGAACCTAATGTTGTCTCGAGGAAGAAGAACAAAGAGGTTTGTAGTTTCTGTGGCCGGCCAGGCCACCCCTTTGAGAAGTGTTTCAAAAGGTTGGGAGCGCAGAAGAAGGAACAGGTGCACGCGATTCAGGGTGCTCCCAAAGGAGACCTGGTATGTGCCTTGTGTGGAAGGAAGGGGCATGCGGCTGCCCGTTGCTGGTTAAAAGATAAGATCTGTTTTCAGTGTGGGCAGAAGGGTCATCTCAAGACAAACTGCCTACAGTTCCAGCCTGTTCTGCAGCCAGTTCCCCTCCAGGGTTTGCCACCGCCTCAACAAATGGATAGAGGAAAGGGGAAGCTGAATGTGCTTTCGGCAGACGAAGCGCAGACTTCGACCCAGGTTATCTCAGGTTCGACTCCTCCCCAGTCATTTCGTTATGTTCCCTTTTTGGTTGTAGTTTTCATTTTAGCGTTTGTTTCCTTAGATGCGTGCGCTATTTGTAGGACGATTTAAGGTAAAGAACCGCTGGGCACGCGTTCTCTTCGATTCCGGCGCTACCCACTCGTTTGTGGCTAGAGCCTTCGTGGAGCGGTTCAGTTTGGGCCTAGATCGTGTTGGTGGTGCCTTTTGCGTTAAGTTCCCCTCTAGTGACTCTGTGGTTACGGACCTGGGTGTCCTTGATTGTCCGATTTTGTTGGGGGATTTTATAGCCAAGGCAGATCTGAAGGTGATTGACCTGGAGGACTTCGATGTTATCTTGGGCATGGACTGGTTGTCAAGGTACGATGCTATTATCCAGTGCAAGGGTAAGCGCTTGGACTTCGTCAAAGACAACGGTCAGCCAGGGAGTGTTTATGGGTATTCTCTCCAGGAGTCTCCAGTAATTTCTGCGGTGCGTACTCGGAAGATGCTTGATTCTGGCTGTTTTGCCTGTGTGGTCTCTCTGGTAGGGACAGTTGTTAGAGTGCCGCGTTTGGAAGAGATTCTTGTGGTATGTGACTTCTCTGATGTGTTTCCTGATGATCTTCCCGGTCTTCCACCCGATCGAGATGTCGAGTTTGTTATAGATTTGGAGCCAGGCACGCGTCCTATTGCAAAGGCGTCGTACCGGATGGCCCCGCGAGAGCTGGAAGAGTTGCGAATTCAGCTGGATTAGATGTTGGCAAAAGGTTTCATAAGGCTGAGTTCTTCGCCTTGGGGTGCACCAGTGTTGTTCGTTAAAAAGAAAGATGGGTCGATGAGGCTATGCATCGACTATAGAGAGCTGAACAAGGTTACTATTAAGAACAGGTACCCTTTGCCTCAGATTGACGATCTGTTTGACCAACTGCGTGGTAGTGCCGTGTTTTCCAAGATAGATCTTCGTTTGGGCTATCACCAGTTGAGGATTCGGGAGTCAGATGTTCCGCGGACGGCGTTCCGCTCTCGTCATGGGCATTTCGAGTTTTTGGTTATGTCATTTGGTTTGACTAATGCGCCCTCAGCTTTTATGGATCTGATGAACAGAGTTTTCAAGGACTTTCTAGATAAGTTTGTGATTGTCTTTATAGAGGATGTTTTGGTGTATTCTAAAGATGCGGAGGAGCATGATCGGCATTTGCGACTGGTCTTGGCGACTCTGAGAGACCATAAGCTATACGTCAAGTTGAGCAAATACGAATTTTGGTTGCCTCAAGTTTCTTTTCTCGGCCACATGGTTAATAAGGAGGGAATATCGGTGGACCCAGAAAAGATCGCTGCTGTGATGGAATGGGCGAGTCCTGTTACTCCCAAAGAGATCAGAAGCTTCTTGGGCTTGGCTGGATATTATAGGAGATTTGTAGAGGGATTCTCTACCTTGTCTGCGCCGCTGACCAGGTTGACGCAGAAGAATGCAACCTTCATATTGGATGGCAAGTATGAGGAGGCTTTTGAGGAACTAAAAAGAAGGTTATGTTCAGCTCCAATTTTGTCTTTGCCTACTGAAGATAGTGAGTATGATATATATGTGGATACGTCGCATGTCGGACTGGGCTGCGAATTGATGAAGGGCGGGAAGGTGATTGCGTACGGGTCGAGGCAGCTAAAGACTCACGAGAGGAATTACCCTACACATGACCTGGAGTTTGCAGCTGTGATCTATGCGTTGAAATTGTGGAGGCATTTGCTATATGGAGCGCAGTGCAAGATTTTCACGGATCATAAGAGTTTAAAGTATGTCTTCACCCAGAATGAATTGAATCTGCGCCAGCGGCGATGGTTGGAGTATGTGGTCGACTATGATGTTGAAATCCAGTACCATCCGGGCAAAGCGAATGTGGTGGCCGATGCCCTGAGTCAGAAGTCAGGTAAGATTTTCAATCTCTCTGCCAAGCGTCTAGTGGAAGAGTTCCTTTTGATGGACATTTCTGTGGGAAGCTGCGATTCGTAGAGTAGCTTGGCAGTGGCAGAACCTTCGTGGATTGCGCTTACGAGACTGCATCAGAAGGATTATCCCGATCTTCTGCATTTGTATCTTCGAGCTGAAAAAGGTGAATTACCAGATTTCTCTATAGATGATGCAGGTACCTTGAAGCATCGCGGCAGGTTTTGCATTCCCGCAGTTGGAGATATTCGGGATATGGTGTGCAGAGAAGCCCACGGTTCTAGTGTTGCTTACCATCCAGGGTCTACCAAGATGTATCATGATTTAAAGCAGATTGCCTGGTGGTGTGGGATGAAGAGGGACATAGCCAGATTTGTTTCTGAGTGTTACACTTGCAGGCGTGTGAAAGCCGACCATGGGAGGCCTGGCGGCAAGCTGACACCCTTAGAGATTCTGATGTGGAAGTGGGAGAGTATCTCGATGGATTTCATTACAGGCTTATCGAGATCTCCTAAGGGGCATGATTCAGTTTGGGTGATCGTAGACAGATTGACGAAGTGTGCTCACTTCGTACCATTTAAGATCGATTATCCGATCAGGAAGATAGCCGAGCTGTATTTGGATGAGGTTATCAGATTGCATGGTGTTCCCGTGAGTATCATATCGGATCGAGACTCCAGGTTTACGTCTCGTTTTTGGAAGAGCCTTCAAGAGGGGTTGGGTACAGATTTGAGATATTCCACGGCTTATCATCCGCAGACCAATGGTCAGACGGAGCGAGTAAATCAGATTGTGGAAGATATGATCCGATACTATATTCTGGACCACGGAGGAGCGTGGGATGAGCGCTTGCGGCTTATGGAATTTGCATATAACAGCAGTTATCAAGAAAGCTTGCAAATGGCTCCTTTTAAAGCTTTGTATGGGAGGCGCTGCAGGACTCCCTTGTTTTGGGCTGAGGTTGGCGAGAGACCTTTGTTGGGTCCAGAAGCACTCGAGGAGATGGAAACCGCTGTGAAGCTTTTACGGTAAAAGCTTCGGATAGCCCAGGAGAGATATGAGAAGAACGCCAATCGGCGTAGATCGGACTTGGAATTTGTGGTGGGGGACTCAGTGTTCTTAAAGGTCTCCCCTTTAATCGGAGTCAAGCGGTTTGGCAAGAACAGGAAGTTGGACCCGAGGTACGTGGGGCCGTTTCCGATTGTTCAGCGGATTGGGATATCAGCTTATAGGCTGGCTTTGCCCGCAAATTTCCCTGGCGTGCATGATGTCTTCCAAGTCAGTCAGCTGCGGAAATGTGTGATGAATGGCAGGCAGGTTTTGGATTCTGTGCCTCAGTTGGAGCCGAATCTTTCTTATGTGGAGGTGCCTGTCCGCATTCTGGATTCTCAGGTTCGTGCATTGCGGAAGAAGTCTATTCCTATGGTTAAAGTTTTATGGAGGAATCAGGATGTAGAAAGCGCGACTTGGGAATTGGAGTCGGTTATGAGGGAGGCTCACCCTCATCTTTTTCCCTGAACTTGTGCCTGGTATGTTCTGTTTCATTTATATATATAGCCCTTTCCTGGCTCTTTCTCTCTCCTTCTTCATAGGAGTGTTGTGAGTAAAGTTTCGAGGCGAAACTTTCTTTTAGGGGGAGTGGTTGTAACGCCCCCGGTTTTTCATTGTTTTGTTTGATCTTGGATTGGCATTACGATGATGCATTTTCCGGCCCTTCGCCGTTGTAGAGCGTGGTCCTAGCTCTTTAGGTTCCTTGTGTAGCCTGGTTGTAGCCTGTTGGCGAGTTTCCCCAGCTAGCCGGAGTCTGTTTTTGGTGACTCGGTTGGGCCTCTTAGGGAAATACTTGTGTTTTGGCTTTGGGAGGTGTTAGCCCGAGCGTGCGATCGTCGGATGTTGTTTTCGACCTCACCGTTGTTTTTGTAGCTTGGGTGTTTAGCTACGGTGCGAGTTTTGGTCGAAGTCCGAGATCAATCGTTTTCGCGTCGTTTCGACGATTGTTTTGTTAGTTGTAATGTTTGTAATGTTTGATGTGTTGTGCGTGCCTGATGTGGAAAAGCTTGTAGGTTGGTGCCTTGTCTTTTTGCTAAGGAGTTAGCAGGTTTCCTTTTTTTGTGTAAGTTTGGGTGACATGGCCTGGGTCACGGGCGTGACCAAGGGCGTGTCGTGCTCGGGTAGAGCTCATTTTTTCTGTGGTCGACGATTTCTGGTCGACGGGTATTTTTGGTAGGAACACGGCCTGTGACATGGGCGTGTCACAGGGCGTGTCCCCCTTCGGTTCGTCGAGCTACGCTCAATGGTCGTCAGGCGGTGTTTTAGTGAGAACACGGGCGTGTCACGGGCGTGTCATATCGGACACGGGCGTGACACGGGGTGTGTCTCTCTGTTCGATGATCGGCGCTCCACGATCGTCGAGCGGTGTTTGAGTTGGTACACGGCCTGTGACACGGGCGTGTCACAGGGCGTGTCCCCTGTTTCATCGAGCGGAGATCGACGTTCGTCGAGTGGGTAGGTGTGTGAGTACACGCCCCGTGACACGGGCGTGTTGGGCCGTGTCACGGGCGTGTCTGGGGCGTGTCCCGTGTTTCGTCGAGTGGATATCGACGTTCGTCGAGTAAGTACACGCCCCGTGACACGGGCGTGTCGGGCCGTGTCACGGGCGTGTCTTGGGCGTGTTCCGTACTTTTTCTCCTGAGAGCATCTTTTGTTGCCGTGAACCGTTTTTCCTCCTCATTTTCATCGTTCCCTGGTCTCGAGAGCTTCCAGCGGAAGGGTTTTGAGAGGAGGCAGTGGTTTTCTTTTGGCCGGTGTTTGCAGGAGGAAGCTCGTTTTTCTCGTGCGATAGCGAATTTGGCTTGCTCTCGTCTAGATCTTCCCTTCCATGTAAGTTTTTCTTGATTTAGTGTTGATTCTAGGAGTTGAGAATATCTGATTTCTTTTCTTTTCCTCAAGTTTCAGTTTTGGTCTTCTAGGTGGCCGATCTTGCCGTCGGTGCCAAGCTTGGGTGGTAGTTGTTGTTTTTCCTGAAGGTAGAGGCAAGTGGCTCCCTTGCCCTTGCCAAATTATTTCTAACCCATGCTCTGTTTTCATTTCTTGTGCAATAGCTCTGTTCTCTTTGTTTTCCTCCCTAGAGGAGCAGGTTGAGTTGTTACATCAAGCTTTAAATCAAGTGGCTGATTCTTTATTTTTCTAGAATCTAAATCAATGTTCTCTCTTTTGTCTGAGGTTTGGTGTCCAGTGGGTAGCTAGAGTTAGGGTGAGGCTGCGGTTAGTTACAGTTTAGGTTTAATTGCGGCAGCCCCGAGTAGTTAGGATGGAACGGAGGGTTGGGATTAAATTTCCAACTCTCTGTTTTCGCGCGTTGAGAGAGTTTAGGCTGCGGTTTTAACTAAAACTTACGTTTACCCTAAGTGGAAAGCGCTGACAGTGTCGAGTGGGCCGAGTTCACTCAACGCCGTCACCCATCGTAGGATTTGCGGCTAAGTATTTTGGGCATCAAGTGAGTGGAGCTTACTCAACGCCGCGTCGAGTGGGCTCAAATTTTCTGTCTTGGGTTCGTGTGTTTCCTTAGGATTGTTAGTGTGACTTTTCCCCTTTTTTAGGGGGTGGTATTGGGTGTTCGGCTAGTTTTGCTTGCCGACTCTTGGGTTGTGGCAGGTGGTGGAGTTTTGGTGGCCTCTGGAGGGGTGGATTTTGATGTGGAGAGCTGTGGCCACCGCCTTTTGCCCCGGTTTGGGTTGGTGTGTGTGGGACCCTAACGCTGCCACTGTTTGACCCCTTAGCCCTTTTTGGATCTGATTTTGGTTATGTATTCATATCCATGTTTTGACCACTGCCACTTACCCACGTGTTAGGACTGTTAGTCCCTTTCCTGTTTATGTTTTCTTTTTTTTTTCCTTTGGCATATATGTATATGTCTTGTTGCTGTTGCAGACTCTTTTGTAGGGCATATTTATTTTATTGCTCGCACTTGGTGTGCTTTGCTGTGCTCTAGATAGTGTTCTTTTCTTACTATCATGCCCTTTCTTTTGCTTATAGCAGTTTGTTGCCGGGTTGGTAAACCATTCTTATTTGCTCATAAATCTAATGCTCTATTTTCTTTTTTGATTATTTCCTTGCTGAGGTATTCTTTTCTTGAATGCCTCAGGTCCAGGTTGTAGCCGGTTCAGCGGCTAGTTCTTTTGGAGCGTCTTGTTGGTGGCCTCTTGGGTAGCGGAGATAGCTGATCCCCGATTTTGTGAGGTAGTTCTTTACCTTTCTGTATAGACATACATACTCACCAGTGGGTTCGTGTCAGGTTGTTGACACCCACTGGTGGCTTCTTGTGGTGCTGGGTATGAACTTAAACTACTATTTTTGCCTATTTGTGGTTGTTTACTTGCTTCTGGGAAGGATTTATGCTAGGTTGCATGTTAGATATTTTAAACCCTAAAAACATTATTATATGTACCTCATGCATAACATATTTATAAAACAAAGACACTATATTTCCTTAGCGTAAAAAGACTATCTTTTATATATATTATATTCACTTTAGAGTCGTGCATACCATGAGTCGTCCCTCGGGGACACTTATGCTCGTTTAGGGTGTCAACTTAATTGAACCAAAGTATTTTTTGCTGCGTATAAATATACTTTTAATTATGGACTAGCTGATCTACCGTGCCGAGGGATACGACCATTCAACATAACTGATTTTCTTTCATATTTAATCAACGATTTTCCTTAAAATCTAAGGTCGGGAGTTTTGCCTAAGCGTGTGTAGTTATCCCCTGCACGACGTGGCATCACGGCACGTGTTTTCTCTTGCTCTGATACGATTTTATCGTTGAGAAAATGCGGGTTGTGACAGTCGCCGCCCCTGAACAATGTTGCCGCCCACGAATAATGTCGCAGCCCACGAAAAAATGTCACTGCCCACGAACAATATCGTCGCCCACGATCAATTTCGCCGCCCCCGACAAATGTCGCACTCACGACCAATATCGCAGTTCACGAAAAATGTTGCCGCCAGCGACCCATGTCGTTGAAAAGCGGGCGAAGCCCGCTTGCTTGCGGGCGAAGCCCGCAGCGATGCATCGAGAACGGGCGGAGCCCGTTCGAAGATGCTAGTATATATATATATATTACTCATACTAAGCCATCAATCATTCATCACATGCGAACATCTGGGTAAAAAGAATGGTGTTAATAATGTAATTGTTCATCGAACGATACATCATGAACAGTATAATCCTCGGGGTACATAACTTGATATTATTTAAATATAATCCTCTATATGAGTGGCAATTTGTATGTCTTATATGTCAACATTGGTTGACTGGTATGAGTGTATAAAAAGCTGATCATGAATAATGATCTTTATAAGTCCAATATCATTGAAGAATCAACCATGAAGTAGATGATTAAGTATTCTATTTTTACGGATACAGTCAAGTCGTGTCTTATCCAAGGTTGTCAGGATCGATATTCTAGTTGGGATCATTTTGAGGATGGATCGGATTGAGGATCTAAAGATCCTACAACATTCATAAATTAAGACTAAAAAATAATATTGAATTTTGTATCATTAAATTTCATGCTCAATTAACAACAAAAAAATCAATAAATTGAGTAGTATGTAAATAACTATATTAATTTTTTGAATAATTAAATCAAAATGATAATATCATATTAATTTCAATTTCAGTTTCAAGTAAGACACTAAATATTTACTAACAAAAAAATAAATTTTGACTAGAAGTGATCAAAGAAGCCGCTCTTGGGCTCACTTTGCAGTCAGCACTCGACAATTGGGATATGGTAAAGCAACATGAAATGATTTTATGATGGAGTATAAGGCTTGCGATAAGGTTAAACAATGGGTTATGAGCGTTGCACCGGTTGAATGGGGTCGGAATAGGGCTGGACATGTTATAGTTACCTTTGGTCAGAATGGTAGAATCGGGTCAGGATCATGATCATAAAGATCCTAAGATCCGGATCATGATCACAGTCGTAGATGTGATGATTTAGATCCTAGGTAAGATCTGGATTGTTTACTAAATCTGGATCATAGGATCATAAGATCCTACGATCCGAATCGTGATCTTGATAAGTTATGGTCTTATCATCATGAGAACATGTACAAATTACCTCTAATCAGCATGTTTAGATTCATTACATGATTTGTCCCAATATTTAAATCAATCACCTCCAATATGGTATTAGAATCACAATAATAACCTTTATATATAATGTAAATCAACACACTATTCAAATCACCACTTGCCTAAAGTATCATGCACATACACATTCTCCTAGAGTGTCATCAAGAAAGTGATTAATTAAGTGGTTATATCAAACTCAAATCTCCTGAAATTTCTAACATATGTCATGGCTAACATCTTGAGCGTTTACACAAAATTTCAGCTCATTCGGATAATCATGATAACTATTTATAACATAATAATTTATAACATAATATTGACAACTTCACATCAAGTATATATCCGAAAATTATGAAAACAAGGGGGGTCCATATTATCATCAAACATTTATCTACCAATTTTCAAAAGCATCTGATAAACAATTTAAGAGAAATTCATAAAACATCAAAATTTGTATGCGTGCATCGTTGTTTACTAAAACTGAAATTAAGAAAGATACAGTACACCAAAAAGAATGTGTCACCCCAATCTAGAAAGGTATTACAACTTTCATGTCGACTTTGAGGTCTAGATCTAAGCGCATCATACCTAAACCATGGCTCGAAGTCAGCCGAGCGCACTAGACAGATTCTGTCTACCAATATTTAATATAATCTGCACGATTCTAGAAGCTACCCGGACTACCCCCACACCACAATGTTGACTTCATGTTCCAGTTGGTATTGGGATCTAGGCCCATGGCTAGGGCACCGTATCGTATGGCTCCAAAGGATTTAACGGAGTTTCGTACACAGTTACAAGATTTAGTGGAGTCGGGCTTCGTCAGGCCGAGCTTATCACCATTGGGAGATCCAGTATTGTTTGTAAAGAAGAAGGATGGTTCTCTCCGCTTTTGCATCGACTATCAGGAGCTCAATCGATTGACGGTGTTAAACACCTACCCCTTGCCAAGGATCGATGAGCTATTCGACCAGCTGGCGGGAGCCTTTTGGTTTTCAAAGCTATATTTGTGGTTAAGGTATTATCAGTTGCGGATTCAGGATGAGGATATCCCAAAGATGGCTTTCAGTTCCCGATATGGCCTATACGAGTTCACGGTGATAGCATTCGGCCTGTACGAGTTCACGGTGATGGCATTTGGCTTGACGAATGCCCCCTCCGCATTCATGAGCCTAATGAGCCATGTATTCAAGCCATATTTGGACATCTTTGTGATTGTCTTCATTAATGACATTCTGATCTACTACAGAATGAAGGAGTAACACACCCAGCATTTGGCACTGGTCTTGCGAAAGTTGGGGGAGCATCAGTTATACACAAAATTCAGTAAGTGCCAGTTTTGGGTATAGGAGGTGGCTTTCCTTGTACACATCATCAGTGAACCTAGTCTGGTCGTGGATCTAGCCAAGGTGTAAGCAGTCTGGGAGTGGCCTCCCCGACAACATCAGATATACACAGCTTACTCAGCTTGGCAGGCTACTACCGCAAGTTCATGGAAGGATTCTCCAGAATAACCCTCCCCCTCACATTGTTAACAAAGATGGATGCACCATTTGTTTGGTCGTCGTAGTGTGAGGCAGCATTCCAGGAGCTGAAGAGTAGGCTTACTTTGGCTCTGATCCTTGCACTTCCATCTTGAAAGGAGGGATTCCAAATATAGACTGACGCCTCATATCAGGCTATGGGAGCCGTGTTGATGCAGCACAGCCATGCAATAGCATAAGCTTCTAGGCAGCTAAAGAAGCATGAGCAGAAATACCCAGTGCATGACCTCGAGATGGGAGTTGGGGTCTTTGCACTCAAGATATGATGCCACTACTTACATAAAGTACACTATGAGACCTTTTTCGATCATAAGAATCTGAAGTATGTGGATACTCAAAAGGATCTAAATATTAAGCAGCGAAGATGGATCTAGTTCTTGTCCGACAATGACTATACTATACATTATCATCTAGGCAAGGCGAATATAGTGCCAGACGCCCTTAGTAGGAGAGTCAGCACATCAGATATGGAGAACTGACACACGGCTATGGAGCTGGTCTAGACCTTGGCGGACATGTAGAGTGTCTAAGGCCAACCCTAAGGTGTATGCAGAGTATTTGGCATCCATAATCATTATCTGTAATATATGAGACCGCATCAGGGAGGGGCAATGAAAGGATGCAATGCTGGAGTCGGTGATCCGATTTTTGGTGGACGACGCTTTCGGGGACTACATGATGAAGGATGACCTTGTTCATCACCGGGGTCGAGTTTTTTTACCAGCTGGAGGGGAGATCTGAGAGGATATTCTTAGAGAGGCACATTGCTCCAAGTATTCAGTGCACCCGGGGATCTCCAAGATGATGGAAAACCTGTGAAAGGTCATGTTCTGGTCCAACATGAAGAAGAATATCATCTATTTTGTGACTCACTATAAGACCTGCCAGTGATTTAAGTGAGAGTGCAAGAGCCCCAGAGGATTGATGCAGCCATTGTCGATGCCATAGTGGAAGTTCGAGGATATAATTATAAAATAATCTAGAAGAGAGAAGGGCTTAGGCCCAATACATCAAAGTAGTCGATAAGGGCTTATCCCTAGTACAACTAAACTCTCTCTCACTCAATGAACTGCAGAAGTAAACTCATCATCAACACTCGCATCAACATATGGTAAAGTATCAGTAAGCCGCATTAGCTCCTTAAGTCCTACCGTCATGGGTAAAATGATACGGTAAGACTCCACTCAATGATACGGTAACTCTCTCTCACTCAATGAACTGCGGAAGTAAACTCATCATCAACACTCGCATCAACATATGGTAAAGTATCAGTAAGCCGCATTAGCTCCTTAAGTCCTCCGACTATTCCTAAAATGATACGGTAAGACTCCACTCGGGTTATTGTTAGTGGACTCGGGGTACGTTAAAAAATTGTTCCGACAAACTGGTATCAAAGCACTTGTACATCGGCCCATGAGACCTATTGATGTAATACATGTTCTAGTTCTTCCAAGCTATCATTCACAACAACATTTACAAGAGTCAATATGCACCCAAACTAAAAGTATGGTTCTTCTATGGGTCCAAACACTTTGTCATATGGTATTTGTCACGATAACTGCTTCCAAGTAACTAAAATGGGAAGTATCAAGTCATGGGCACGAAAAATTAAGTGTGTGAGTCTCCTACTACTCAAATTGTAGATTATAGGAACCAAACATCCTTGAGATGGTCCTATTAGCTTGGGTAGGGGTGATAATATCCCTGAAAAGTTAAATGGGTGATATAGGGGTGTAAGACTTGAACACTTACCCTTGCACTCAACTCTTTCATTCTGTCATTTTTGGGTATCTTGTTGCTTTTCCAAATTATACCCGAAGTTGGTTTTATACTAGGATGCATCAAAATATTTTATACTAAGTCAAACGAAGGTGCTATCCTAATTAGGTTGGCACTAGATCTAAGTGTTAGTGGGCATACTTAATGTGAATCCTAAATGGGCACACCACGCTTCTATTGCGCTTCGATTTTTGAAATCATCATAGCCATAGCTGAAGGATCATGTATATTCTACACATCTTCTAGAACTTAGAATGACCTCCACTTGATCTTAAGTTTTCTGTGATTAAGATATTGTGGCATTTGGAATAATGATTCATAATAATATTCATCCTTAGTGTTTTGACCTAGAAAGAGGTCGCACATGCTTGAGGTATGGATAATAAAAACTTACATGTTGAACTCCTCTCTGAATAATTACCCAGGACATGAAACTTGATACATACCATCATACCCACTTTAGGAAGGGCACCAAAATTGGGTAAAATTATTGCAAGAGCATGATTTTCCTAAATTTAGTGGGTTGAATTAATAATTGTTATATGGTGAAATTTCAAAATTAATATGTCTTGATTGGGTGATATAAAATCTCAACATTTTATTATGGAATATACATGATATGAACGATCCCATGTTGAAATTGTAGGGCATTTGGAATTTATTTGATAAATAGTTTATCATGTTGAGAATCATGCCCTTATTTTGAATAATATAGGAGCATGTGCATCGAGAATTTACTATTCACAAAGAGACACTGCAAATTTTCTCAAACTTTTGAGTTAAATGAGGGAGATAATTACTTAACACACAATCTGAGGAGCTGTCGTGCTTTCTTAATGCATTATGACGTCACTTAAGTAAAATACAGTTTTACTCGTTTGATAATGTTAAAGGAAATTGGGCAAATTCCCTATCAAAATATTTAAAGTTGAGTCAACAATGATGTTTAAAAGATGGTTTACATACAATTAAGTGTATGCATTACATTATCGCCTCAGCAAAACATATTTCTTAAATACTCTAATATCGTAATCCAACTGAACAATGTTTATGTTCTCAGTTGGTGAGGTTCATTAAATAAAATTACTTAGTTCACAAGAGAAAATTGACGAGAACACTGAATTCGGTGCAAGTCCAAATACGATCTAGATTTGACAAAGTAGTACCTGACTAAAGTCCTCATGTTCTTAGAGGATAATGATGTTATTATAACCCATGTGAGGTGTGGAGTCATAGATTCACCTCCTTCTTGAGCCTTATACAATGGTTTGTAATATCATCAGGTCTAATTATTAAACATCACAAGTCGAACAATTATTGATTTTTGGAATCATTGAAAATGTAAAATTTACTAAGCTTAAATTGTTGAGGCAATAACATCATGATTGAGAATTTGTGGATTGAAATGGGATAATGTTAAGACAAATGAAGTGGTGTGTTTTCAGAACTTGATTATTATGTAATTAGAAGTCAAGAGGTGAAAATTCATGATGTTTGAACAATTATGATTATTTTTCCATGTCATGACATTGGCAGTATGATATTGGTTATGGTGGGAGGATAGGCGTCTTGTGGTACAGGTTAGTCCTTGTTCTGACGCTACTGCAAGGTGGCTGTTCTGGGCATAAGCCTCCCCTCGGTTGTTCCTCAAGTTTAGGACTATATGCTCCTAAGGATTGTGCACATACATGATATGAATGCACAATGTTGCTGCTGGAAGAAACATAGCACAGGATGTATAGGGCTTATCTCTTCATTTATTGGGCTAGTTATGTACCTACTTAGGTTCCCCTAGATCCTATTTTGAAAATGAAATGTCACAAATGTATGATATCAAGGTTTTGTTTATTCAAATTGAGAGTGAAGCGATGTGGATGAGTAGTGCTATGTACTAGTGTTAAGTGAGAGTCATACCATACTAAACTACTGACCTCTTTAAGAGTACTATGGAGTTGATTTTCATAATTTGACTTTCAATCCACGGAGCCCCAACCTAAATTTCGAGGACGAATTTATTTCTTCATTTATGGGATTTGTAACATCCCAATTCGCACTAGACCCCATGTGAGAATCTTGTATCATCGGGAGTTGACTCAGACTAAGGAGTGGTCCTAGGACCTTGAGATGATCTTTGTTGAGTCATGTTCAACATGAGTCCATGATGAAAAATAAGGGTTAGGATGAAATGAAACTAATTCTACTGTTTATAAAAGAGGAATTTCAATAGGAGAAGTGAGAAAATCTCAAATAAGGAAAATATGGATTACACAGGTGTGACACTCATTCGACACGAACGTAACATATTAAGTATCAGCAAAATTATAACATGGTATCAGCTTACAAACAATCGTGAGATGAATAAGTCCATTAAACCACTCGACCACTAAACTTAATAGTTCAGTTTGAGGATAAATTAGCAGAGCGGAAGCGTTGGTGTGCCCATGTGGGATTCACATTAAGTATGTCCACTAAAACTTAGATCTAGTGTCAACCTAATTAGTATAAAACCTTGGTTTGACTTAGTACAAAATATTTTGATGCATCCTCATATAAAACTGACGTTGGGAATAGTTTGGCAAAGCAACAAGATACCCGAAAATGACAATGAAAGAGTTGAGTGCAAGTGTAAGTGTTCAAATCTTACACCCATATATCTCCCATTTAACTTTTCAGGGATATTATCACCCCTACCCAAGCTAATAAGACCATCTCAAGGATGTTTGGTGCCAATAATCTGCTATTTGAGTAGTGGGAGACACATAAGATTAATTTTTTGTGCCCATGACTTGATACTTCCCATTTTAGTTACTTGGAAGCAATTATCGTGACAAATACCACATAGCAAAGTGTTTGGATCCATAAAAGAACCATACCTTTGGTTTCGGCACATATTGACTCTTGTAAAGGTTGTCGTAAATGATAGCTTGGAGGAACTAGAACATGTATTATATTAATAAGTCTCATGGGCTGATGATAGGTGCTTTGATACCAGTTTATAAGACCCCTTTTTCGAACGTACCCTGAGTTCACTAACACTGACACGAGGGGAGTCTTACCACCCAAACTAAAAGTGTTAGTGGACTCAGGGTATTCATAGAACCGCCAGCTTGCTTATCAGTTTTGGGCGGTAAGACTCCCCTCGGATAAGTGTTAGTGGACTCGGGGTACGTTCGAAAAAGGGGTCTTACAAAATCTTTAATATGTTTTCCTACGTCAATTATTCCTTGTATAATTGAGCAAAACCAAGTAAAGAATAAGTGCAACTTATAATTCTTATCATTTTAATCCAGAGTATTTTGTATGTTTTTGTGCCATTATTACACCATTAGGAGAAAAAACGACACCATCATCGAATGTATGACATGACAACGGTTATGACCGAAGTACAACCAGTATTCATCTAGGTGGACCATGTTTCATTAGATAGCTCCCAGACCTACAAAGACTGGTCATTGGCCTAAAGGGGTGAAGCCACCAGGAACGAGCAAGCAGGTCCAAGAACTCCCATATCTTACCGACAAGCTTGCCAAACTAGAGTTTGGTCCTTCAACAAGCGTGTTGTATGAATACTGGTAGAAATGGAGAGGCGGGATCCTTCAGAGCTCACCTTTAAGCCCGCTACGCTTGATCTTACATTGCCAACATGATCTTCTCTTAGCTAGCTTTGGCTCACCGACAATCTCCTCACGAGCTCATTGATGAACCCGCTGGGCTTGAGCTTGCCTTGCTAGAGAGTTCTGCTCTCATCAGACCACGGTTCGCCAACAATCATCAATAAGAATTTGGCATAAATCGACCTCTCCTGAGGTGTTCTCAATCAGCCCGCCTCCTCTGGAGGAACCCCAAAAAATAGCTTGCCAGGTACTCAGTATCTCAAAAAATGGGGAGGCAATTCACTGTCCAATTACCCCCTCCCATTGGATTGCGTATAAATAGGACCTTAATTGTAATGCCCCTGAATTTTCTATGATTATTTTAATTTCATTAGTGACGTATTTATGACGTTAGGGCATTACGTTGATGTGTAGTTAACGTGTACCGTTGTTGGAGTGTGATTTTTTTTGCTCATCGGAATCCGAGGTTTTGATTTGGGAAAATTTGTATAGCTAATTTTTAAGTGTGTTTGTAAAATATCCCTTGCGAACCGGGTTTATTTGGGGACTCGGTGGAGCTTTTCTACTAATGGTGGTGTTTTGATATCGGGGAATTTTAACACGAGTTTGGTTTGTCGAATCCTTATTTCGACTTCGCTGTTGGATTCGTAGCATCGATATTTAGCTTCAATGCGAATTTTGTGGAAATCCGAGTTGATTCGAGTTTTTGGTCATTTGGGCATTTAATTATTAATAATACTATAATATTATATATATACTTATACATTATAGCGGAACCCTATTCATCATTGTCTTCATAAGTCATCGGACTGAAATCGCGGAAGAGAAAGCGGCAGACATCATGTAGTTTTCAATCATCGACTGTAGGAGTTCTGGTGCACGAAATCGTCGGTGGAGGGAAGATTCAGAAAGCTCTCACCGAGATCTTCGCGTGCACAGTGAGTTTTTCGCGTTTCTTGGATTTTTGGGCAATAGTTTATTCAGTTTTGACCCTTGTTTACCCCGAAAGGTTTCAGGAAGTGTAGCCAAGGTGTTCTTGCGACCAAATCCTTGAGGAGGAGCGTTTGTGTGGCCGAATTTCGGAAGGTTTGAGGCAAGTGGTGATTTTTTCCCCTTGCTAAATTCTTTTCGTTCATTGTTTTCTTCTTCCTTCCTCCTTAGAAGGTAGGAGTAGTATAGTGTTTGGCTAGGTCAGAATCCGCCCGGTAGTGTAGGAGATCGACTGATCAAAATTCGTCAAATATGAAGGAGTTAGCATGAGTAAAATTCGTCGGATAAGGGTTGAGTCCGGTTAAGTCTAATTCGTCGAGTATTCTCAACGAATTCGCCGATTGCATTCTTTGGCATCGAGTGCTTTAAGTATAACTGTCCTGGCGTCAAGTGCTTTGAGTGAAATTGCCTTTGCCGTCAAGTGCGTTGAGTGTAACTTTCTTGGCATCGAGTGCTTTGAGTGTAACTGTCTTGGCGTCGAGTACTTCGAGTAAAATTGCCTTTGGCGTCGAGTGCGTCGAATATTCATGAGAAGCTAAGTCTTTTTCGTTGAGTATTGCCTTTAGCGTCGAGTGCGTTGAGTGTAATTTTCTTGGCGTCGAGTGCTTTGAGTGTAACTGTCTTGGCGTCGAGTGCTTTGAGTGAAATTATCTTTGGCGTCGAGTGCATTGAGTGAACTCAGCTAAGCATTGTGTGAAGTAAAATTTGTTGAGTTATGTCCTGACATTGAATGAAGTCTTTTTCATCGAGTATCTAAATTTATTGAGTCTGACTTGAATTCATCGAGTATCCTTGGATTCTCCGAGTGTCGATGAATCTGTTAAGTTAAAATCATCGAGTATCCTTCAATTCATCGAGTGATGCCTAGGCGTCAAGTGACCTTGAATTCGTTGAGTCAGATTCATCGAATATCGTTCAGTATTAAATTTTTGCCAAGTTTTATTCGTTGAGTTTAGCCGAAGAACTGAGCCAATGTAACACCCCAACTTTTTCAAGAGCGTTAGCCTCAGGAAGCTATCACGCGGAGATAGGTAGCTATCTCCCGGCGATAGCCTTGTTTCGTCGAATCCAAGCGTTGAGTGCGTTGAGTGCTAGCGCGCGGTATTAGCTTGCTACCGCTTGGGGGGTAGCTTGGCGTTGAGTGCGTTGAGTGGCTGGCATTAAGTGGAGGCATTGAGTGGTAGGCGTTGAGTGAGCTATCGCAGAGTGTTAGTACTACCACTGGCATTAGCGTGGCCTTATTTTTTTGTTTGCCGAGAACTCGGGAAGCTACCGCCCGGCGATAGCGCGCGGGAGTAGATCCGTCGTTTGGCATTTTATCCATCTGATTTCTTTTAGGTTTTGATCATATAGCACAGGACAATCCGTCCAAAGGGCATATATAGGGCTGAAATGTTCTAAACCCGCATTCTTCTCATTTGGAGTGGAATTTAGGGTTTGAGTCTTAGAGTTTGGAGGAGGAAAAAGAATGCCTTTCTCCATCATTGACGAAGCTTCAGGGCTCCGATCGTTGATCCGAGTCCAGATCCGCGGAGAGGACTTGAAGGCATGCATTTTCATCCATGCAATTCGAGGTTTCCATTGCAAGGAAGAGGAGTTGTAAGGTAACGACACTTCTCCTCTCGATCTTTAGGATGCGTGCATGGCATCCATTCTTTTCTTGTTTTCTTTCAAGCATTTAGGCACCAAATCTCTAAAATAAGAGGGGTTCAGGTTGTCATGGTTCAAGAGGACCACAAGGTCGATTGTATCCATCCCCGACATAATATTGTACGAGAAATCCGCTCCGCTAGTGGATTAGGCTTATCGGTGAAGTCGTAGTCGCGACCGTTTGTCCGACTCGGTGATGTTGCATAGCGAGCCTTAAGGATTTTGTTAGAAATCCGTTAGTGGAAAGATGTCATTTTTGATGATTGTCCCCACTTATTTTCGTGTGAGAATGAATGGTGGATTAGGGTGAGAAAGTCTTTTGATTGTGATGTGCTAAGGAGCTACTTTGTCTATGTGGTCAGGTGGCTAGCCCGTGACATTGCAAAGTCACGTGTGAAGAGTGTTCCCGGCGAGACAAGTCCCTTTCTATGAAACTGACGAGAACGCCAAGCTTTATACAAGCCCGGACGATACCAGATGGGTCCCGCTTGGTCTCCTTCGGTGGACTTGGTCCTGATATTGGATTTGGGCCTAGGTCGTCACGAGCGGGTGGGGTCTAGCAAGGGTTCTTAGCATCGGTTTGTTTGTGTGGCGGAATCTTGACGTGAGAAGTCAGAGCTTACAGGCAAGCCCGGCTTTTGAGACCCACGAGCTAGTGGGGTCTAGGCAATAGTTCTGTGTGGCGGCTTGAATTCCGTTAGGGGAAATTGGAAGTACTCATGTGGTTGCGGCTTGAATGCAATTAGGGGAAATTGGAAGTACTTGATTGTTGATGCATGATGATGTGTTAGATTCATACGCTATAGGGAGTCTTGGGTGAAGCCCAAGTTTGCATACATGTTGCATTGTAGGCCCCTTTTATTATATGCTCAACATAGAAACATATTTGTTGTATGAGACATCCAAACATGTTTTATTGCTTTCAATGTTCATGTATATTTGCATATGAAGTGCTGACCTGCAGGGTGATGGAGTGCCCCAGGGTCCGTTAGGGATGGCCGGGAGGAGATGTGTTGGTTATACAGTTGAGGTCAGCCTTTGCTGACCCACGTTACAACAAAATTTTACAGGGCAAGGATCGCAAGTGGGAGCAAGCTCGCCGACCAAAAAGGCCTAAGCCTCATGAAGTGAACTCTCCTGTTTTTACTTATGTTTTGCTGAATGTTGTGCTCCATAAAATGTAATCTGGCTTGCTTTTCGAGGTAGCCTATGAGTGCTTATGCACGTTGACATGTTGTTGTTTCAGTTTTGGACTTATGAATATTGTAAGGCCTTAAGGCCATTTGGATACTCTTGTAGTGGTGGATAACTTCTAGTGTGGTTGTTTGTTTCCAATGTGTTTAGTCTGAGTTTTGAGTTGGGTGTTTATATCATCTTATTATGCTTAAGCTGTGGAGTCTATTTGTTGTGGGGCCCCAGTCGGGCCCTTATTACACGGTCATTACAGGGGAGGTTTTACAATTTGGTATCAGAGGGAGGTTAGTGTCCAAGGTAAGGATTCGTGGTCGAATGTTATAATCCGATCGCGTTAAGAAGTTATCCACATAGGAGTATCACGGGAACATGAGTGTCCTTATTTCTAAGTTTTGCAAATAGAATCAGTCTTAGTTTGAGACTTTCATGTTAGAAGGTGATGTTAAGTTGTGGTGGGTGAGCCATAGTGACCGCCAGTTTACTGGACGCATCCCGTACCATGGAAGTATTTGGAAATACTTTCTTGAAAAAGTATATTCCTACGTCGACAAGGTTAGCCCTTCAGAGGCAACTTTTGCACTTGGTGCAACGAGACAAGACCGTAGATGAGTACGTTCATGAGTTTACTAGTTTTGGTCGTTATGTAACGTCCCGATTCGCACTAGGCCACTCGTGCGCGTTTTTGAGTCAGGAGAGCTGACTTGGGTTCAAGGAAGTGCTGACAGCTGGGTTGCACTTGTAAATGGGAGGAGAAATCAGTCCAGAATAGGACACGGGTAGAGACACGGGCGTGTCACTACCCGTGTATGAGAGGCCATCTCTCGAGTCGACGACTCGAGTAGGTCCAGAGAAGGACACAGGTAGTGACACGGGCGTGTCACTACCCATGTGTATGAAGACACGGTAGGGACATGGCATGTCCCTACCCTTGTATGTCCAACCAGTGTTCCCGTAAAGGACATGGGTAGAGACATGGGCGTGTCCCTACCCGTGTCTATCCAACCAACTCTCAAGTCGACCACTCGAGTTGTCCTAGAGAAGGACACGGGTAGTGACACGGGCGTGTCACTACCCGTGTGAAGAGGACACAGGGTAGAGACACGGGCGTGTCCCTACCCGTGTGTGTCGAGCAGAGCTCGACGAAGTTTGCCCCCAGGAGGACACGGGTAGAGACACAGGTGTATCCCTACCCGTGTGTGACAAGTGAAACTCGACAAATCGTGTCAAGAACAGGACACAGCCAGAGAACACGGCCGTGTCATGTGGATACGGGTAGGGACACAGGTGTGTCCCTACCCGTGTTTGTGTATTAAACCGACACTGGAACCGTTGACGATGCTTTACCCGAGCAGGACACGGGTAAGGATACGGACGTGTCCCAACCCGTGTCATTTTCACATATAAGGGGGAAGTAAAACCCTATCCGTTTTTCATCCTCATTTCAACCCCTTTTCCTGAGAGAAATACTGGAGAGGAGGAAGACGGTGCTGGAGCAAGTCTAAGAGGTGAAGATTCGCCGCCGCCGAGGAGAAGAAGATGCCGCCGAGAAGAGTTACAAGATCCTTGGCCGGAAATGTTGGATGCGTGTCCTTACCCGTATCATTTTTCACATATAGGGGAAGTGAAACCCTAGCCATTTTTCATCCTCATTTCAACCCCTTTTCCTGAGAGAACTGCTGGAGAGGAGGAAGACAGTGCTGGAGCAAGTCCAAGAGGTGAAGATGTCGCCGCCACCGAGGAGAAGAAGATGTCGCCGAGAAGAGTTACAAGATCCTTGGCCGGAAATGTTGGAAACGTCGGAAATGAGGTGAGCTTCCTCCCCTCTCCCTTGGTGTTAGATCTGTAGATAAATCTAGGTGAGATGTCGACTCAAAAGAGTCTAGACTTGCGAGATGATGATTTCCCTAGGAAGAGGCCGTTTTAGGGCTTGTGCTCTATGGATAGTGGGTTCTTCAACCTCTCCATCCTTCTATGTGAAGATGGGGGACAGTTTCATGAAGAGAAATGTCCTTATGAGGGTGAATAAGGGAGGAGGAATTTCTGATGTGATTTGGGGAAGATCGGCTTGAGGAGGAAGATGAACCGATGTCGTTCATTCCGCCTTAAGATGCGTGCAGAATCTGTGTTCTGCACACATCAATCTTCTTGACCATTTTCAGGTGTGCTATGTTCAGAACTAGGCTTTCGACTAAACACAAAAGTTTAAGTCCTTGAAAATACCTTTCCAACGAGTGGTTGCACGACTTCAGGCAAAGTGTGTAGCCACGGTGTTGGGTACATTGGAAAATGTGTACCAGATTTGAAGAAGCCTCACCTTACTCAATGATATGCATCAAGGTGTATTTGATGTTATTTTGAGTTTATATGTGCAGGTTAAGTAAATGCAGGAATGCAGAAAAATCTCTAAGTCCATGTGTCGACACCAGGAGAAGCTGTGTCGACACTTATGAAGGCCTATGTCGACACTGGAGAAAAGTTGTGTCGACACTTGGAGCTAATTGTGTCGACACTTGGAAAGGCTGTGTCGACACCTGAAGAAACTAAGTCGACATACAGAGGCAGTGTCGACTCACAAAGAAGTTTAGTCGACATCAGCAGTGTCGACATGCAGAGGCAGTGTCGACACACAGTGAAGCATTGTCGACATCAACTGTGTCGACACCAAGAGGCAGTGTCGACACACAAGAATTCTTAGTCGACATCATTTGTGTCGACACCAAGAGGGAGTGTCGACAAACTGAAGACATTGTCGACATCAACTGTGTCGACACACAGGACTTGTGTCGACACACAACAAAGTTTCAACAAAGTTAAAGAAAAGAAGTCCTTGTATCGACACACAGAATCAGTGTCGACACATTCTAAAAGAAGCTGTGTCGAGAAGCTGTTATAACAATAAAGGAGCTGTGTCGACACCACCATGGCTTGTGTCAACACTTAGTCCACTTGTGTCGACACTTAGTCTACTTGTGTCGACACATGATGAAGATCAGTCTTGACACTTTCAGACAGATACAGTATTTCAAGAAGTGACTGGATGACTTGACAGCTGTCATTTCCAACTGGTCTACTGCAACTGTCAAAGCTGTCAGAAGTTTGTTAGAAACCGGATCAGTCGGTTACCATGGAGGAGGACTATATAAAGGCTTTCTCCTTCAACAGAATAGAAGGATTATAGATTAGAGAAACTAATACAGAATTCTAAAGAAAGAGGAAAAGAAGAAGTTGGAGAGAGAGAGAGAGAGCTCGATCTACTGAAGTGCGGTTGCTGAACCAGGCTGCAAAGAAAGATTCAGATTGAGATCTGAATCTCAAGTCAGAAGCTGATTGAAGATCAACTTCACAGGAGATTCAACCCTATTGAGTTCAGATTCAAGAAGCTTTGAAGAAAGCTAAGAGAGGTTGATCTCTGCTATAAGATTCTTCCAAGAACTGATCAAGAAGTCATCCATCCCTTCTCTCTCTATCTGGGTGGTGGTTAATTATTTTGTTAAATCAATTTTCTGTAAGATCTTTATAGATCTGAGTTGTAAGCATGTGTTTATAAAGGCTGAGTGTAGGATATTGATATCTCTGAGTTGTAGCCCTTGTTGAAGGTTGCTAAGGTAGGGTTGTGATCCTGATTTGTAGGAGATTGATATCTCTGAGTTGAAGGCCTTGTGTAGGCTGAGGTAGGGCAGATTGCCTGAGCTGTAGGAGCCTTATTGGGTTCTGAGTTGTAAGATCTGAGGATCTGAGGTGAAGTGCAGAAGTTAGGCCGAATCTAGTACACTGTTAGATAGGCGAAGGGGGAAAGTGGATGTACCTAGACCTTGGGGAACCACTATAAAAATTTGTGTGCAATCTATGTTGTGGTAATTCCGTGAATCCTGTGTTGTGTTAGCTATAAAATTATCTGTTGTTAAGGTAAATAGCTGAATAGATTTGCTGCCTTAAAAATAAAAAGGAATTACACCTATTCATCCCCCCCCCCTCTAGGTGGTTAGGCACTAATTCTTTCAAGTGGTATCAAAGGGAGGTTTCTCAAAGAAGGATTTAACAGTCTGAGTGAGATCCTTAAGGCAGATTCAAGATCAAGAAAATGAGTTCAGGAGAAAATCATAAGGAACTAGGTTCTATGAAATTACTCATATGCAGAAAGGAGATATTTGACATCTAGAAAGAAAGGGTCAGGCTGTTTATGGAGGCTTCTGATCCAAGGATCTACATTACAGTAAAGGAAGGTCCTTATATTCCAATGAAGATTTCAGTTCTAGATGCAAACCAAAGAATTCCCAAGGATTATTCAGAGATGACCAATGATGAGATCATCTTGGCAACTATGGATAAAAGATCCCGAAATATCATAGTAAGTGCCATTGATGATGCAACTTTCCAGAATTTGATTCACTGCAAGACCTCCAAAGAAATGTGGGATACTTTGATAGTCTACATGGAGGGTTCTGAAGAAGTCAGACAAGATAGAAAATCTATGCTGAACCAGGAATATGAGAGTTTCAGACAAGGAAAGTCTGACAGTATAACTGAGTGTTATAAAAAGTTCTATAGAATAGTAAATGAGCTGATGTCTTATGGAAGAATCTTCAGTACCTATGAACTGAATGATAAATTCCTAAGATCCTTGACAAAGGATTGGGACACTAAGATTTGTGTCATTAGGGAAGTGGCCAAACTTGCAGATATCTCTCCACCCACTTTGTTTGAAAAATTGTTGTCCTATGAGATGCAGCTGATGGCTAGGAAAGAGGAAGAGAAAAGTGTAAAAGGGGAGCATAGAGAAAAGTCTGTGGCCTTCAAGGTTGAAGCCACTAGGAAGAATAGGAGGATGTCTCCATCACCTCCTAAGATTGTTGCTGAAATTACTTCAGATAATTCAGACAACCAAAGTTCAGACAGTAGTGACTCAGATCAAGACTTTGCTGCCTTCACAAGGCAGTTTCAGAAGTTCCTGAAGAAGAAGCAGTGGAAGTCTAAGCCTTCCACATCTCAGCCTAAGGATGATTATTATCAAAAGAGGAAGTCATCCAAGAAGGACAAGAGCAGGTCTAAGCCAAGCAAATCTACAACATCAAAGATAGTTTGCTACTGCTGTAATAGGCCTGGACATGTTGTGGCTGAGTGTCCAGATAAAAGAAAAGAGTCTACTGATAAAAAGAAGATTCAACACCAGAGCAAGAAGGAGAAATCCTTTGTTACTAAGAAGGAGAAGAGCTTGACAGACCAATCTTCTTCAGAGTCAGAATCTGAAGCTAAGGCATACATTGGTCTATATGCAGCAGATGAAGAAGAAGAGTTTCTGCAAGTGCTAAACTCTATCTATGAACAAGAAGACCATCAGTGCAAGGGACTGATGGCTGTGTCAGAAGAAGACAAGTGCCAGGATCAGCCTGGTCCTAGTAAGGTACACTGTTTTTCCAGTAATTCAGATTGTAGTACTGGGTCAGAGTCAGAAACTTCTGCATCAAGTGATGTGGATGGGTCTGAGTCTGAAGGTGATATTCATCAACTGATAGATGAATATGGGGACTTGTTGCAGGCATTAAAGAAAAGCAAAAACCTGGCCAAAACTCTGGCTAAGGAAATTGCAGATCTTAAGATGGCTGCATCTGATTCAGAGAAGTTGAATGAGATAGTCAGACTGAAAAACATTACTGTTATTCAGATGGGTACTATCACATTTAAGAATGATCAGATTAAAAGTCTGGAGAATAGACTTCAGAAATAAAAGGAGATTATAACTAGTTTTTCTAAACCAAAATCTGTATTACCCTTGATTGATGAGTTTGTACCTCAAAAGGGTAAGGCTGGATTAGGGTTTAAGAGAACTGCATGGACTGCTAAGTCCAATTCTAAAGGCAAAGCCCCAGCACAAAACAAGAAACCTGCTGTAAATAATTCAGCTAAGGTTGTACCTAAACAAAGGTATAACAAGTTTGAGTGTTGGTGTTGTGGCAAGGTAGGCCACTTTGCCTTAGACTGTTGGCATAATACTAGTGTCAAGGTGAATAGCAGTCTGCCTGTTAGAAAAGCTGCAGGCAGATTTGTTAAATTTCAGGCTAACATGAACCAAGGACCCAAAACTCATTTGGGTTTCTAAGGTTAAGTAATTCTTTATTGCAGGTGAGTCCAAATTGTCATGCCCCTATATGGTACTTGGACAGTGGATGTTCCAGGCACATGACTGGAACAAGGGGGTTGCTAAAGGACTACTCACCTATCATGAATGGGCCTAAAGTAACCTTTGGTGGTTCAGAAAAAGGAATCATCAAAGGATTTGGTAACATTTTAATAACCAGATTACTATCTCTCAAGTGGCCTATGTGAAGGGTTTGAAACATAATCTTATAAGCATAAGTCAGTTGAGTGATTTAGGATATGACATTTCATTTATTAAGAATGGATGTCATATCAAAAGGTCAAGTGATCAAAAGGTCATATTGACAGGATATAGAAAAAGAAATGTGTACTGTCTTAACTTTAAGTGTGAGAACAATGTTTCTCCTATTTGTCTTGTAGTTGATGAGAAAGCCTCTCATTGTGTTAAATGGCACAAGAGGCTGGCCCATCTTAACTACAAGACTATTGGCCAACTCTTTAGCAAAGAGTTAGTGAGTAATGGTACTCAAGTTAAGTGTATAAAGCATGGGATATGCTCAGCTTGTCAAAAAGGCAAGCAGACCAAATCCTCCATTCATAGCATTGAAAATAAGGATTCAGTGAGGTGTCTATACCTCTTGCATATGGAATCTATTTGGTCTTATGCCAGTTCATAGTCTAGGTAGGAAGGTCTACACTTTTGTGGTGGTAGATGACTATTCTAGATATTCATGGGTGTTCTTTCTGAGACAAAAATCTGAAATCCTAAGTGTTTTATATAGTTTTGTCAAACAAATTCAGAATGAACTCGACAGTACAGTGGTCAAAATCAGAAGTGACCATGACACTGAATTTCAATCTGAGAGTATGACAAGACTATGTGAAGAATTTGGGATTTTTCAAGAATTTTCCTCACCTAGAACACCACAGCAAAATAGTATTGCTGAAAGGAAGAATAAAACACTGATTGAGGCTGGTAGAACTCTACTGAGTGACACTTCTCTCCCAGAATATTTCTGGGCTGAGGCAGTAAACACTGCATGTCATGTGATCAATAGGGCTACTATCACCAAGAGCCACAAAAAGACTCCCTATGAGATTATGAAAGGCAGAAAACCAAATTATCCTATTTTAGGATCTTTGGTTGCAAGTGCTATGCACTTAACAATGGCAAGTCTTATTTAACTAAGTTTGCTGCCAAATCCCAAGAGGGGATATTTGTTGGGTACAACAACAATAGTAAGGCTTATAGGGTCTACAACTTGATTACTCAAGTTGTAGAAGAGTCTGTACATGTTGTCTTTGATGAAACAAGATTGATTAACAGTGAGTTGCCAAGTAATGCTTGCAGTTCTACAGGTATAAATGAGAGAATGGACAAGCTTACCATTATAGAAGATTCAATTGCAAATCCGGAAGTGGAAAATGGTGGCTGCTGTCCAGGGGGAATACAAGACTCTCCAGATGCTGATGAAAACCAAGAGGTGCAGCATAATGAAGAGACTGGAGGTGTTCAACCTGAAGATAGACTACCTTCAGTTATTAGACACTTGAAGGATCATCCAGCCAATCAGATAATTAGTGATCCAAGACAAGGAGTACAAACAATGAGCAAGAATCTGAACACAGTTCTTTGCTCTAGCTTCTTATCACAAGTGGAACCCAAGAAATTTGAAGAAGTATTCTAGACCCATATTGGATTGATGCAATGCAAGAGGAGCTAAATTAGTTCAGAAGTTGCAAGGTCTGGAAGTTAGTTCCAAAACCAAAAGACCACAACATCATTGGAACAAAGTGGATCTTTAGGAACAAACTGGACGAGAATGGAATCATTGTGAAGAACAAAGCAAGACTTGTTGCAAAAGGATACAGGCAGGAAGAGGGTATTGATTTTGATTAAACCTTTGCCCCAGTAGCAAGAATGAAAGCAATTAGGATGTTCCTTGCCTATGCAGCATATCAAGGCTTTAAGGTATTTCAAATGGATGTAAAATCAGCATTCCTAAATGGAAATCTAAAAGAAGAAGTCTATGTAGAGCCGCCCTCAGGTTTTGTTGAATCTCTCAAACCTGATTATGTTTTTAGACTTAGGAAAGCATTATATGGGTCAAAGCAAGCCCCAAGGGTCTGGTTGAAATCCTGTCTAATTTCCTCATTGAGAACAAATTCTCAAGGGGGAAAATAGGCAAGACTCTATTCCTTAGGGAATCCAAAGGAAAGATTATCCTAGTCCAAATATATGTTGATGACATAATATTTGGGTCTACTGAAAGTAATCTTTGCAGAAAGTTTGCAAAACTTATGCAAGAAAAATTTGAAATGAGCAGTATGGGAGAACTTAAGTTCTTCTTGGGTCTCCAAGTAAGACAGACTGAAGATGGCTTGTCCATATCCCAGTCTAAGTTCACCCTGGAGTTAATAAAGAAGTATGGTATGGAATCATCCACTAGCATGAGAACTCCTATGGGGACAAGTGTGTCTCTTAGCAAAGATGATGTAGGGAAACCTGTAGATGAAAATTTGTATAGAGGGATAGTTGGCTCCCTCCTATATCTGACTGCTAGTAGACCAGATATCATGTATGCTACATGTGTTTGTGCTAGGTACCAATCCTGCCCTAAAGAATCTCATCTTACTGCAGTAAAAAGGATTTTGAGATATCTTAAGGACACACCTTATCTAGGCCTTTGGTACCCTAGGAATGGAGTTTTTCTACTGACAGGCTATTCAGATGCAGATTTTGCAGGTTGCAAAGAAGATATAAAAAGTACTACAGGCACCTGTCAATTTCTAGGAGGAAGATTAGTGTCTTGGAGCAGTAAGAATCAGACCAGTGTGGCAATCTCCACAGCTGAGTCAGAATATATTGCTGCAGGAAGCTGCTGTGCACAACTTTTGTGGATTCAGCACCAGCTGGAAGACTATGGTATTCAGGTCAGTAGAACACCTTTATTTTGTGATTCTACAAATGCAATTTCTATTGCTAATAATCTTGTTTCACATAGTAGGACTAAGCATATAGAAATTAGATACCATTTCTTAGAGAATATGTAGAGAAAGAGGACATATCACTAGAATTTGTCAAAACAGATAATCAAATTGCAGATATGTTTACTAAGCCTTTAGATGAAACTAAATTCAATAAGTTTAAAATTGAAATTAGAAATGTTGAACTTAGATTAGTTTAACAAAATTGGCTAAGTAAAATTGTGTCGACACAAGGAGTTGTCTGTGTCGACACATAGAAGTGGTGTCGACATTCCGGGGAAATGATGTCGACACATCTAGAAAATTGGTGTCGACACTTCAGAGAAATAGTGTCGACACATCCAGGAGTGGTGTCGACACATCCAGAGATGGTGTCGACACTTAGGTTCAACATAGATTTCGTCGAGTGGAAGTATCGACTAATCGTCGAGCGTAAATGTATAAGAGTCGACACATAAAAGTCAACACTTATGTCGAGACATTAGAAGTCTGTGTCGACACTTTTCAACAGTGTCGACACATTAAGTGAATTAAGACGTGCCTTTTCACCTTCATTTTTATAAAGGTATAAATAGGTCAACAACATTGTCTGTCGACACACTCTCCATAGTTTCGAGACCAAAACTTTGTGTCGATAAATTCTCTCATCTAAATTCAAGAGTTCTCTCAACCCTAATGGCGCCCAAGCTTGAAGACAATGTCAATGAAGGATATGAGCTGGTACGCAGCGCCTTTGACCATGTGGAACCTGAAATAAAGGCTGTAGTAACCCTAATTGCAGAGAATGGGTTGGAGTTTCTAGTTTCTGAACCAACTAAGATCTGGAAGAAAGAAACACTAGAATTCTTTGGTGTTGCTACCCTAGATCAAACTGGACTCAAGATTAAATCCACAGTCTATGGAGTAAAGGTGAAGATCACCCAGAAGAGTTTAAGGAAAGTTCTTCACCTTCCAAGAACACAAGAAGAAGAAGATGTACCAGCATCTAAGCTAAGGGAAGCACTTCAATGGTGTGGACTGAATTCCATCATGAAGATTGGCTCAGCTTTAAACAGGAAAGGCATGAATATGCAAGGGAAGTTCTTATCTGAAGTTGTAGGAAAAGTGATTTTATGTAAGCCAGGGGGCATGATAGAATTTCTGTATTTATGTTCACCCTTATGACCAGAATCATCTATACACTAAACACTGATTGGTCAGTAGTCATTTTTGACAAGATTAAGGAAAGTATAAAGAAGCCAAATTTGGGCAAAATTGTGAGCTTGTATTTAGCTGGAACAATACCTGAAGTGATGGAACAGTCAACTGGGACTAAGATAAATCATATGAGAAGGATGGACATCAGGATCATCTCCAGGTGGGAGAGGGTATTAACAAAGGACATGCCTACTATAGAGAAGGAAGCTCCACCATAAAGGAAGCAAAAGAAAGCCAAAATGGTTCCTGAACCTTCCAGTAGTTCAGAGGAGCAAGCAGCTTCTAGTTCTAATGAGGAAGAGGCTGAAAATGCTGGACAGTCACCAGTAAGAAATGAAGATGCACAGAGACAGGGGGAGAAACCATCTGCTATCCCCATCCACCTGGATCCACTCCAGGGGGAGCCTCACCATGAGGAAGTGCCAACTCACTTGGACAGTGAAATGACTACACAAACAATCCTTGAGGTAATTCAAGAGGTGAATCAATCAATTCTTAATGATAAGAATGAAACTCTAACTGAATATTTGATTGATGTTGACCATCCAACTCAGTTAAACAGTCAACCACAAGATGTTGTCATGGAAGATACATCTGCTGCTGATAATGCTCCTGAGTTTGTGGTACCTCAAGTCCCTACTCAACAAGAATTCACCCTTGAAGAGTTGTTCAATGAAATAGAGCAAGCTAACATTGAGGGGGAGAAAACTGAATTTGAGGGGGAGCATGGAAATCTTGAGGGGGAGCAAGTAGGAACTCAGGGGGAGAAACCAAGAGCTGAGGAGGAGCAAGAAACTCAGGGGGGAGCTACCAAGGACAGTACAGGACTTGCCTCCTAGTCCTAAGGACAGAGTTAACATGGACAGTTCCTCTGCTTCTGAAGATGAAGCAGTAGTACAAGCCAAGAAAAGAAAACTGATGGTATTCAAAAGAAGAAGCCAAAGCTATCAGAAGGCATTACAAACTACTGCTCCACAACTTGCCCCAACAGCTGATTACAGCTCATTGTTGGTGGCCTTGCAGATCACGTTAGATGAGCAAAGGATTGCCATGGAGAAGTATCTGGATGAAACTCATAAGGATCTACAATTCTCCTTAGCTCAGGATATAAAGTCAATAAGATTTGAAGTGAATCAAAATAAGAAAGAAATGACTGATTGTTTCCACAAGGGTTTAAATGTTGTGGTTTTCCTTGCAACACATCAAGAGAAAATCAAGACTCAAGTGGATGATATAGCAGTGAAGCAAGGCTATGTTCTAGAGAATCAGATTAGAATGAATGATAATTTGACAGAATCACATAATGTGATTGTTTCAGAAATAAAGAATCTTGGTACTGCTCCACCTGAGAAAAAGGCTAAAGCCCAAGCAGAGTTTGATAAGAAATTCCAGGCAGAACTAGATGTTGTTCAAACAGCTATTAAGGATTCCCAAAAGACTATTTCTGCCCAGCTGCTCAAATTAAAGTCTTTTTATAAAGATAGTGTTAATTTTCTGGATGCACAGATCATATTTCAAAAAGATGACCTCATGGATCATATTGTCAGAGAAGTCATAAAGGGGGAGAGAGTATTAGTCAAAGCTGGCTCTGATCATGATAAATGGATCTCTAACAACATCAGAGGCACACTTGGATATCCACCCCTCTTTGATGATGACAATGTGGTTGAGTCTGGTATACAACCTGCTTACTTAGAAGGGGTTCAAGCTGAAGTTGCTCAAGTTATCTATCCTCCAGTAGATTTTGGGATGATATATCAAGAAGTACAGTCTATGTACAGTCCTCCAGAGGGTAATCAGAATATTATCCTTGAGAAAGTAGACAAGTCTGTGCCAGAGGCAGTTTTGAAGGAGTAAGAAGCTCTATTGTCTAAGAAAAGATTCAGAGAACAGGCAGAATTGAAGCCTGATTTTGAGCAGTGGAGTCCAACCTCCAGGAACATTATATTAACTACTTGGAAAGTTGTAAAGGACCAGACCCATGATAGGGGTAAATGGTACTCTGAACAAGAATGGAGAAAGCATGAAGCCAGGCAAGAAGCCATTGTTCAATATAGAAGAAAGGCAAAACTTGGGAAGCTACCACCTAATGCTCAAGAGCCTAGCAAATATTTCCTTAAGCGCTTTCACTACTTTGAAAGACAAAGAATAAGAGCTGAAGAGCTAAAGAAGAAAGATCTAAAGGGCAAGAAGCCAACTGATGACACTGATGTCCCTGTACAAGCCAAGGTCCAATCAGGCAAAGGAATTGTCATCAAGGAGCCAAAGCTTCCTTAGAATAGATTTACTTGATTTTATAACATTGTAAACTTTGGTGTTTAAAATCTATGTAAACGTTTACTGAAGAAACCTTTGAATTTGAAGCAAAACATGATTAATGCTTATTCTGTGGTAGCATTGTTATTTTCCTGTGATGATTGTTTATATATGTTTTGTTTAAGAAGTTACCCTGTCATATAATATTTTTATACATAATAATGTGTATTTGTTGTGAATGGTGTATATCATTGACTAAGGGTTATGACTTCTCCAAATAGGGGGAGAATGTTGGGTACATTGGAAAATGTGTACCAGATTTGAAGAAGCCTCACCTTACTCAATGATATGCATCAAGGTGTATTTCATGTTGTTTTGAGTTTATATGTGCAGGTTAAGTAAATGCAGGAATGCAGAAAAATTTCTAAGTCCATATGTCGACATCAGGAGAAGCTGTGTCGACACTTATGAAGGCCTGTGTCGACACTGGAGGAAAGTTGTGTCGACACTTGGAGCTAATTGTGTCGACACTTAGAAAGGCTGTGTCGACACCTAAAGAAACTAAGTCGACATACAAAGGCAGTGTCGACTCACAGAGAAGTTTAGTAGACATCAGCAGTGTCGACATGCAGAGGCAGTGTCGACACACAGTGAAGCATTATCGACATCAACTATGTCGACACCAAGAGGCAGTGTCGACACACAGGAATTCTTAGTCGACATCATTTGTGTCGACACCAAGAGGGAGTGTCGACACACTGAAGACATTGTCGACATCAACTGTGTCGACACACAGGACTTGTGTTGATATACAAAGCAAAGTTTCAACAAAGTTAAAGAAAAGAAGCTTGTGTCAACACACAGAATCAGTATCGACACATTCTAAAAGAAGCTGTGTCGAGAAGCTATTACAACAACAAGGAGCTGTGTCGACACCACCATGGCTTGTGTCAACACTTAGTCCACTTGTGTCGACACATGATGAAGATGAAGATCAGTCTGGACACTTTCAGACAGAGACAGTATTTCAAGAAGTGACGGCATGACTTGACAGCTGCCATTTCCAACCGGTCTACTGCAACTCTCAAAGCTGTCAGAAATTTGTTAGAAACCGGATCAGCCGGTTACCATGGAGGAAGACTATATAAAGGCTTTCTCCTTCAACAGAATAGAAGGATTATAGATTAGAGAAACTAATACAGAATTCTAAAGAAAGAGAAAAAGAAGAAGTTGGAGAGAGAGAGCTCCATCTACTGAAGTGCAGTTGCTGAACCAGGCTGCAAAGAAAGATTCAGATTGAGATCTGAATCTCAAGTTAGAAGCTGATTGAAGATCAACTTCACAGGAGATTCAACCCTACTAAGTTCAGATTCAAGAAGCTTTGAAGAAAGCTAAGAGAGGTTGATCTCTGCTATCAGATTCTTCCAAGAACTGATCAAGAAGCCATCCATCCCTTCTCTCTCTATCTGGGTGGTGGTTAATTATTTTGTTAAATCAATTTTCTGTAAGATCTTTATAGATCTGAGTTGTAAGCTTGTGTTTATAAAGGCTGAGTGTAGGAGATTGATATCACTATGTTGTAGTCCTTGTTGAAGGCTGAGGTAGGGCTATGAGCCTAAGTTGTAGGTGATTGATATCTCTGAGTTGTAGGCCTTGTGTAGGCTGAGGTAGGGCAGATTGCCTGAGCTGTAGGAGCCTTTTGGGTTCTGAGTTGTAAGATCTGAGGATCTGAGGTGAAGTGCAGAAGTTAGGCCGAATCTAGTACACTACTAGATAGGCGAAGGGGAAAGTGGATGTACCCAGACCTTGGGGAACCACTATAAAAATCTGTGTGCAATCTGTGTTGTGGTAATTCTGTGAATCTGTGTTGTGTTAGCTATAAAATTATCTGTTGTTAAGTAAATAACTGAATAGATTTGCTGCCTTAAAAAGAAAAAGGAATTACACCTATTCACCCCCCCTTAGGTGGTTAGGCAATAATTCTTTCACACGGGAAAGTCTGAACGAAATTGACGGCCGACAAACCAAGCATGCAGAAATTGTGTTTTGTACGCAGCGGACTTTGAAGCCGATTTCATGTGTGTTACTTTCGAATCTGGGTTGTGATCTGAATATGAAAGTTGTAACCCATGTAAAGACGTTTTTCATCGAGGGGTTACGCGCCTTCACCGGTTTCCTGTAGCTTCGGGAATCTCCGGTCAAATTGATGTTCAGATGTGTTCTGTATTTAAAATTCTGGGTTGGTGTAAAGTCGGGTTTGGACTCGGTAGAGACAACGTAGCAAATTAAATTTGAGGTCGGGTGAACTCTTTTATGTTAACCATCATAGCTCTATGAATGATGAAGTTTGATAATTGGATCTCACATAATTGATTTGTGAAATGAAGCATACTAATGAAGCGACTTGGTAGAAATTGGTGAACCAATAAAAAATGTGCATCATGTTAATAATGTGTTGAAATCATTTGAAATGTAGGATGCTAGTCTATGACCATGTGAATAACTGTTTAATGGAATGAATTTAGTAGTCCAATGCTTAGAGTGGTGTCTTCCTACTGGTAGCATTGTGAAAGGATGTAGGTGCGGGTGTTTGACCGAACTGGTTTGGATAGTGTTGGGAAGAGTCATAAATGGACGGTTGGGCTTGGTCCTCGTGCTTCCTCCTGGGCTCCTTCTGTGCCACGGTGTTGTGGAATTGCATGCAGTGTGAGTCGTCACACGGTGTCATAATCCTGGGTTAAGGATAGTGTGGCAGGTCTACGGGCTCGCCAGTTGTCACACCGACGGGAGTTGACAGATAGACCTTAGGCGATTGGGCTTGGTCCTCGGTGTTCATGTCCCAGGGCTCCTTCCGTGCCAAGTGAACGGTTGGGCTTGGTCCTCATACTTTTTCGAGGATCCTTCCGGGTCACACAAGGCCAGTTCGGGGCTTGGTTCTCAGTGCACATCTACCCAAGACTCCCGCTGGGCCGTAGTACGCATGGGCTCTGCTATTGTGTTCTTAGCGTTGAGGAGTACGGAGGCCTAAGCGAAGTAATGTGGATACCCGCTTTGTAGTAGAGATGCCCGCTCTACTGTCACCGCCTGGCCACGGTAGTTGATGCTTGAGAGGTTAGCTACCTGCTCGAATAGTGGGAACTACAAGTCTGTGTCGACATGGAAGTTGCATGTGCGTGATCATGGGTGAGTCATTGCATTGCATACATACCATTACATTATATTGCGCAAATAAGATCCTCATCATATAAGTTTGTATGGTCACTCCTATACGATGAGTTACTTTATGTCAAACTGATCCTTAACTTATAAGCTTGTATGGGCATCCTTATAAGTTAAGTTACTTTCCTGTTGTAGATACTTATACTTGATAGATGATTATAGCTCTTGTAGATTTGCTAGATTAAAATGTTGTTAATCATGTTGTACCTATTCTACCTGCTTGTCCTGCTTATATTACTTATTATATATTATACCCTTATTCCTTTCTTCGCCCGATGCCGAGGAGTCGCCGGGGGAGCGGATGTGAAAGCCACTTAGTCTTTTTGACTAACGGTTGCTACATCTTCTTTTTTAGGAGGTCACCCCGCAGGTAGAGGAGCCGCAGATTATGTAGCAGGACAGCCAGGCCAGGACGACAGGGACTGAATGGACGGTACCGTCGCTACGGTCAGTCACCGATGTGAGTATTGAGAGACTTTGATGTAGCCCTTTTGTGCATATATTAGCTGTACTCTGATACTTTAGAAGCTTGTATTAGCTTCTTACCTTATTGTACTTTTGGACTATTATGCTTTGTGTGGATTTGACTTCTATATTATGTTTTGGTTGGGTTGATATATATTGATATTGGTTGTATCCAGCATAATAGGCGTCTTGTACTACAGGTTAGCCTGTGTGCTAATGCTACCGCAAGGCGGCTGTTCTAGGCATAAGACCCCCTTCATGCCGTGTTTTGGGATCCGGGAGGGGGTATTACACGTTACATTGGAACGACCATGGCTGACGATGAGGAGAGGGATAACCTCTTATACAAGGGGTTGAGAGAGAATTTCAGGCAACCCCTCGTAGCTATGAAGAATGCGGGCTTCAACGAGTTGATAGAGGCAGCCAGGACGTTGGAAAGTGACATAGTGTTGGGTCCATTATTCCCAATGTCCCTGATTTGTGAGAAGTCAAACAGGTCAATGTCACACACATCAAATGTATTTGATGTGCATTTGACTTCTTGAGTGCAGGTTAGTCCATTTCATATTGATTGGACAAGTGGACACAAGAAGTGGTTGCTGGACATAACACAAAAATCGACTAAGTGCATAGGCGTTGAGTGGAGCAAGCTCACTCAAAGCCAAAGGTATGGATTCAATATTATTTAGTAGAAATTTGCCTAAGTACAAAAGCGTTGAGTGTAGTCTACTCACTCAACGTCATATAACATATAGCATTGAGACTATCTCAGCCTAACTGAAAGATAGCCAAAAAAGATGGCTAAGTACAAAAGCATTGAGTGTAGTCTACTCACTCAACGCCATACAGCAAAAGGTTGTGAGTCAGGTTGAGTCGGTCTAAGCCTAGAAAAATTGGCTAAAAATGTGGCCAAGTCCACAAGCGTTGAGTGTGGTCTACTCACTCAACGTCATACAGCTCAAAGCATTGAGTGTTGTTGTGCCAGTCAACTCCACAGAAATGTTGAGAAAAAAATTTGACTAAGCCCACAGGCATTGAAGGTAGCTTACTCACTCAATGCCAGATAACAGAAAAATTATGTTAAGTAGTTTGGCGTTGAGTGGATCTTACTCTCTCAACGTCAAGGCAAAAGGCGTTGAGTGTAGCTTACTCTCTCAATGCCAGATAACAGAAATTCTGTTTAAGTAGTTTGGCGTTGAGTGGAGCTTACTCTCTCAACGCCAAGGTAAAAGGTGTTGAGTGTAGCTTACTCTCTCAACGCCAGATAACAGAAATTTTGTTAAGTAGTTTGGCGTTGTGTGGAGCTTCCTCTCTCAACGCCAAGGCAAAAGGCGTTGAGTGTAGCTTACTCTTTCAATGAGAGATAACAGAAATTTTGTTAAGTAGTTGGCGTTGACTGGAGCTTACTCTCTCAACGCCAAGGCACAGAAATTTTTGCTAAGGCAAAAAACGTTGAGTGAGGCAAGCTCTCTCAACGCTCTCGACGGTCTCAACGCCTTGAAGCAGAATTTTGGCGAAGTCCAAACGCGTCGTTATTTTGGCTTTGGTCGAGCTTAGATTCATCGACATGAGCTCAACGTTCGTCGAACTGAGCCTAGTGTTCGTCGAACTGAGTTTAACAAAACATCAAGCTAAGTCTACAGTTCATCAAACTGACTTTATTATTTCGTCGAGCTCAAATTCGTCGACCTGAGCTCAGCATTCGTCGAACTGAGCCTGTTGTTCATCGAACTGAGTTTAACGAAACGCCGAGTTAAGTCTACAGTTCATTGAACTGACTTTATGATTTTGTCAAGCTCAGCTTCATCGAACTGAACTCAGCGTTCATCGAACTGAGCCCGTAGTTCGTCGAACTGATTTCTATGCTCTTGTCGAGCTGAGCTTGTCATTCGTCAAACGGAGCTCAGAGTTCTTCGAGCTCAATACCTAGACAGACAGAATGTTGTCTAAGTGTTATGGCGTTGAGTGATACCTACTCACTCAACGCCTTTGGTACTAATGATTGAATTTTGGCTAAGTCCACAGATGCTGAGTCATGCTGACGTCAGCAAAGTTAAAAGTCAACAAAAATTCAAATGTTGTGGAAATGCTGCTAGAGACGTTGGCGGGCCAGCTGTTGGTATCTTCTGCAATTACCAAGGATTATTTCATCATTAAGTGTTGGGGCCCACTCACAGCAAAGAGCCGTTGAAGCTGAAATTAATGGAAAGCATGGGATGAATTGGATAAATCTCGGCCATCAATCCTGGTGGTGGGACCCACTGCTCAATTGGCCTTCAGAGAATAAAAGAAGAAAATCAGCCTGAGCAATCAATCAATTCCCTGTCTAGGTTTTCTGAAAACGAAAGTGCGGCCGAGCTTCATCTTCTTCCTCACAATTTTTCATCGAGCTTGGAGAAGTTATTCTGCACAGAGAACCTTGCTGGGAAAGAGATAGCTGAAGTAATCCTCATCTGCATCAGCAGGATTAGAAGTTGTTCTGAAGCTAACTGATCTACAAGTTCTGTAGGGAAAAAAGGAAGCTGTTTGTAGAAAGATTCTACTGTCTATATATTGTCTTCAACAGTAATATCTTGGATCTGATATCTGCACAGTCCAAGAAGAAGGAGACACAGAGCTTGCTCTGGTATCTAAACATCACATTCTTTATTTCTATTTTTTGTAAAGATTCTTTGTGAATCTGGGGTTTGTAAGCCTGTACTATAAAGGTTGGGTCTTAGTGACCTGTGTTTGGCTTTGTGCCGGGTGATAGGTATTTGTGACCTGGGTTGGCTTAGTGCCTAAGTTGTTGGTCTGTGTGAACTGTGTGTGGTCCTGCAGGATCGGTGCTGTAAGATGTTAAGAAGCTGAGTTCTGGAGGGAGAGACAAATCTAACACAATGTTAGATAGGCGCAGAGGGATAGTGGATGTATCCAAGATTGGGGAACAACTATAAATTTGTTGTGTCGTCTGTGAATGTTCTTGAAAGCTGATCTAATCTAATCAACAGACATAGTAATCTAATAAACAGATTAGAAAACTTAAACAGAGACAAAAACCTATCCCCCACCCCCCTCTAGGTGTAAAGCTAGCCTTGAAAACAAGACTTTCAAGTGGTATCAGAGGGAGGTTGCTCTTTAAACGCTTAACAGTCTGAGTAGATCTCCAAGGTTAGCTAGAAGTCTGTCTCCATGGGTTCAGGAATGACCAATAGGGGAGCTGAGTGTTGTAAGACTTCCAATCTGTAGGAAGGAAGACTTTGGCATCTGGAAAGCAAGGGTGAGGCAGTTCATGGAAGCTGCTGACCCTAGAATGTACATTACAGTTGAAGAAGGACCTTTCATCCTAATGAAGGCCTCTGCACTGGATGCCAATGTCAAGACCCGGAAGGCTTATGATGAGATGACCAAGGATAAGTTGGCCCTGGCCTCAATAGACAAGAGGGCAAAGAATATCATCATGAGTGTTGTGGATGATTCTACACTCTAGAATCTGATCCATTGCAAAACAGCAAAGGAAATATGGGAAACTCTTGTAATCTACATGGAGGGGACAGATGAGGTCAGAGATGACAGGAAGTTCATGCTCAACAAAGAGTATGAGGCTTTTAGGCAATCCAAGAGGGACAATATAACCATCTGTTATGAGAAGTTCTTTAGGATTGTGAATGAGCTGAAGACTTATGGAAGAGTTTTCAGTCACTATAAACTGAATCACAAGTTCCTTAGATCTCTCTCTAGAGAGTGGGACACAAAAATCCGTGCCATAAGAGAAGTGGCAAAGCTAAGTGAAACAGCTCCTCATACCCTTTTTGGAAAGCTGCTTTCATATGAGATGCAGTTGGCTGCCAGGAAAGATGAGGAGAACAACAACAAGCCTCGGGCAAGGGACAAGTCTGTGGCATTCAAAGCTGAAGGCTCCAGCAGAAGCAGAAGAAATTCTCCCTCTCCACCAAGGAGAGATGTTGAATCTGAGTCTAAAAAATCAGAGGAAAGCACATCAGACTGCCAATGGTCTAATGAAGACTTTACTTCCTTCACCAGGCAATTCCAGAAGTTCCTGAAGAAGAAGCACTGGAGAGGCAGGCCTTCCTCCTCCTCTCATCCTAAGGATGACTACTACAAGGGCAGGAGAAAATCCTCTAAGGAGGACAGGTATGGTTCCAAAATTAGTAAACATGTTTCCTCTAACATGACTTGCTATCATTGCAGAAAATCTATGCATGTGATAGTCGACTGCCCAGTCAAAAGGAAGGAACATGGTGAGAAAAAGGATCACTAGCAAAAAGGCAAGAAGGAGAAAGCACTCATTGCCAAAAAGCAAAAGAGCTGGACTGACTCCTCCTCATCAGAATCACAAGAAGAAGAAGAAGCCTACATTGGGCTGTACTCTACTAAAGAAGTAGCTATTGAAGCAGACTGCATCAAAAGGCTAGCTGCTTTAGAAGAAGAAGTTGAGGAGGTGCATCCTGCTGTCAGGATTGAATTCAGGGCCCCTCTATCACAATCAGATGGTGATTCAGAGGTGGATTCTGAAGAAGACAGTTGCTACCTTTGACTGATGGCCAGGTCAGATGAAGAAATCAGCCAGGATCAGCCTGGTCCAAGCAAGGTAAATTTTGTCACTAGCTCTGCATGTTCAGATTATGAATCTGTTCCAGATTCCTGTGCCTTTGCATCAAGTGATGATGATGGCTCAGGAACTGAGGGAGACATCAATCAATTTATTGATAATTATGGTGCACTTATGCAGGTTTTTAAGAAGAGCAAGCTCCTGGCCAAACAACTGGCTCAGGAAATTGCCTCTTTAAAGCTTGTTGCTTTAGATTCAGGAAAATTACTAGATCTGAAGACTCAAGAAGTCAGCAAAATGAAGAATGTTAAAATCCTTCAGATGAGCACCATAACCTTCAAGAACAACCATATGAGGAATCTTGAAGGAAGGCTCCAAAAGGAGAGGGAACTAGTGGCTAGCTACTCCAAGCCTAGCAAAGTATTTCCCTTGATAGATTCATTCTCCTCCCAAAATGGAAATAAAGGGTTGGGATTCAAGGGAAAGACAAGAGCTACTAATCCTAAGGGAAAGGGCAAAGCTCAAGTGGAGCCACTAGCCTCTAAGGCTCCTGTCAAGTTTAATAAAGTTCAGTTTCCTTCAAACAGCCATGACCATGAGAGTATTTATGGTCACTGGAATCATGCTAAACCATCTTGTGTGAACAAGGTTGTTCTACAAAATGGCGGATTTTACAACAAAGGTGTTAGTGCACATGAGAAAATACAAATGGCCCATCCTGGACCATTTGTGTTTGGTGCTACAGCCCCTTCAGTCAAGGGTAAAGTTGCAGCCTGTTCTCAAATTCCTCCAGCCCACTCCAAGACAAAGGGCAAGGCTATCAGTAGAACAGACCTGGGCATCTCTGAGTCCATCAAGAGTATGCTGTCTGAAAAGAAAGCTACTGCTAGAAGGGCTCAAGATATCCCAAGCACTTCTACTGTGAGACCCACCACTTGTTAGACTGGGGGTGGGAAACCATGGAACAGGACTGCTGCTACTCCTTCTAGTCCCAGAGACGTTGTTAACACAGCCACTAGACCTGCTCCAAAAAGAAGGTACAACATCCATGAGTGTCGGTGTTGTGGCAAGATAGGCCACTTTGCTATTGATTGCTAGCACAATCATAGTGTGTAGAGAGCAAATGTCAGCTTGCCTGTCAGAAAAGCTGCAGGAAGGCAGAATTATTTTCAGCCTAACATGCACCAAGGACCCAATAAAAATTCCTAAGGTTAATTGATTTGTGTTTTGCAGATAGTCCAAGTGCCCATACCCCTATATGGTACTTGGACAGTGGATGTTCCAGGCACATGACTGGAACAAGGAGCATGCTGAAGGATTATGTTCCTGTAAAGAATGGACCAAAGGTCATCTTTGGTGGGTTGGAAAAAGGGGTGACTGGAGGTTATGGTAAGAGCTCTAATGGCATAGTCATTATCACTAGAGTAGCCTATGTGGAAGGGTTGCAACACAACCTGATAAGCATTAGCCAACTCTATGATCTTGTCTATGACATAGTATTCCACGAGGATGAGTGCCAAATTAGGAGGTTAAGTGACCAAGAGGTCATCTTAACATGCACTAGGAGTGAAAATGTGTATTGTTTAGATTTTTTGTGCTCTAGCAAAGACTCGCCTGTATGCCTAGTTACAGATAAGAAAGCCTCTTCCTATGTCAAGTGGCACAAGAGGCTAGCCCATATAAATTATAGGACCATAGGCAAGCTATTCAGCAAAGAGCTGGATAGGAATGGGCCTAAGTCTATATGCACTAAGGAGGGTATCTGCTCTGCATGTCAAAAGGGCAAACAGACTAAGACTCGCTTTAAGAGCATTGGCTCCAAGGATTCAGTGAGGTGCTTATACCTCATGCATATGGATCTGTTTGGTCCTATGCCAATTCAAAGTCTAGGTAGGAAAGTCTACACCCTTGTGGTTATTGATGACTTTTTCAGATTTGTCTGGGTGTTCTTTTTAAGGAAGAAATATGAAAACCCCTGATGTATTTCAGACATTTGTCAGACAAATTCAGAATGAATTCAACAGCACTGTGGTCAAAATCAGAAGTGACCATGGGACTGAGTTTCAGTCTGAGTGCATGACAAGGTTCTGTGAAGAGCAAGGGATTCATCAAGAATTTTCCTCTCCTAGAACACCCTAGCAAAATGCAATTGTTGAGAGGAAAAATAGGACTCTCATAGAGGCTGGTAGAACCTTATAGAGTGACTCATCCTGTAACGCCCAGAAACTCAAAAGAGCGACGGGTGACGAATCTGTACCAAATTTGGAATTTGACAGGGGTACACAGCTTGGGACACGGGCATGTCCTAGGGCGTGTCGAGGTAGTTCAAAGATCTGGCAAAACGATCAGGCAGAAATCTGGGTTCGATGATCGTCGAGCAGCGGTCGACGATCTGGTCACAATGCTGCGGTCGACGACGATCAGGCCAGCTATCTGTGTTCGACGATCGGGCCAGCTATTCTGTGTTCGACGATCGGGCCGTGGGTTCGACGATCGGGCCACGTGTTCGTCGATCAGGCAGTTTTCTGGGTTCGACGATCGGGCCGTGCGTTTGACGATTTGGCCAGAGTTTTGCGTTCGACGATCAGGCTAGAGATCTCTGTTCGACGATCTGGCAGCGGTCGACGATCTTGGTTCGACGATCGTCGAGCGCGGGGCTGATTGCGGCGTGTTTGACTCTATCGGCGTGGAGTGTTGACACACGGGTTTTGGCGGGAGTTGACTAATGATCCGACACTGTTTGTCGCGGTCGTGTCCTACTCCTATTGGCGGACCATGCGGTGTTTAGCCCCATTTGTCCAGGTCAGACCTGGATCGTGTCCGTGCATCCCTTTTTGTGGGATCCGACGGTTGTGGTTATCCCGAAAGGGTTATACCCGAGAGAAGGGTTTCAAAACCCTTATGTTTCTGTCGTATTTCTCTGTCTAAATCCTAGAGATAGGGGAGAGCAAAGGAGGAAGAAGAAGCTTAGATCCAATATTTGGAGGAGTTTTAGAGCTCCAAATCGCGAGCCGACTTCGGATCTACGAAGGCAAGGAGATTGTGGTGCTTTTCATCCGCGTACATTTCCATGGCGCCAAGGAAGAACGCTAGGGTAACGATTCTCTACTTGAGCATGTGAAGCTCTCCTTCTTTTGCATAGGAAGCCCGCTCTCGCGAGTTTGCGGTGAGTTGGAGGCATTCCTTCGGGTAGATATGTGAAGTCCCCATTGTGTAGAGTCCGTAATCGAGAACGGACATAGGCATAATGTGTGAAGCCTATCCGGACATGTTGGTCTGGATCGGTGATGTTACATTGCATAAAGGCCGGAGAAGACTCCATGCGAATGTTTGTTTTTCGGGTTTTCTACGTAGTAGATTGCAACAGGGATCCTTGGGGATTAACCCTAAGGTGCACCCGGAAAACTGGGCGGATGCGTGATCTTGCCAACTTGGTGGCCTGGGAGCCAACTTGAACATAACCGGGTTATGTGAAGTATGTGATGGAAACGGGACTCGGGAGAAGTTTGACCCGCGCATATGGCTTAAATTGTCGTTGTGATATGAGCACGGGTTAGGCGGAACCGTACCCGTTCTATGTCGTTCGGTTAGAGTCGTTGGCATAGATGAGGGTCTTCGGCGGTCTATGGCTTAAATTGACGTGACTCATGCCAAGAAGACAAAATGCTCATATGTTTGGCCGTCAAAGTGGCGGTGGTGAGTCCGGAATGTCTATGGCTTAAATTGACGTGACATTGGCCGGTTCACCGAGAATGTGCCCTGAGTGGATGGGGCGTGTGGCCATGCGTGCCAATGCCTGTGATGCAATGTATATTTATATACTGCTTGGTTATGCTAATAAGTGCATGGAAGGAGCATTGCCGCCCAGAATTGGGCGGGATCATTATAATTTGGTCAGCATTGCTGAACGTTGCTTTTTTTTGCCACCATGCGGTGGTTTGTTGCTTGCAGGTGCTACTGGACCAAGCGGTCAATAGCGGGCTAAAGCCAAATTGCGAAGCCGGCCCTTGAAGGCCTAATTGGAGTGTTTACTTACTTTGTTCATGTATGACCGGCCTACGTGTCGTGGTTTGGAAAACATGTAATATGAGTAAACCATTTGTAAGGCCTTAAGGCCAGTACTTGTGTATGTACTTCATTCCTTCTTGGCTTGTTAGTGGACATTCATGCTTCTTGCTGGGTTATTTTTATTGCAACTATTTAAACTGCTTCCTGCTAGAATGCTCTGTGTAGGATGTTATGATTGGTTGGATGGTTTCCATTGAGTAACCAACCGGTCTGTTTGTGGTATATGGCGTCGGGCCCCAACCGGACCTACTGATATATGCTATACGACGGATAGGGGGTGTTACACATCCCTCCCAGAATACTTCTTGGCTAAGGTAGTTAACACCGCATGCTATGTCCTTAATAGGGCTTCTATCACCAAGAGCCACAAGAAGACTCCCTATGAGATCTTGAAGGACAGAAAACCAAACCTGAGCTATTTCAGGATCTTTGGCTGCAAGTATTATGTGCTCAACAATGGAAAAGTCCATTTAACTAAGTTTGCTGCCAAGTTCCATGAAGAGATTTTGTTGGGTAAAGCACTCATAGTAAGGCATATAGAATCTACAACTTGACTACCCAAGTTGTAGAAGAGTCAATGCATGTTGTTTTTGATGAATCCAACATGGTTAACTATGAGCTGCCAAGCTCCTCCTCTTCTAGTATTGCAGGTATAGAGCAGATGATGGACAAGCTGACCATCAAGGAAGCTACCCCCACAGTCTAGGAAAATGATGATGGACTGTCTATTCCAAGAGAAGGGGAAGACATACCCGAAGAAAATGAAGACCGGCTAGCTGAAAACCCTGAAGATCAGCAAGCTGCAACTAGATTGCCTCCAGTTACCAGACATCTAAGGGACCATCCAGTTCACCAAATCATTGGTGAAGTACATCATGTGGTATAGACCAGAAGCAGGAGCATGAATATAGCTCTCTACTCAAGCTTCCTGTCTCAAGAAGAGCCAAAGAAGTTTGAAGAAGCAATCAAGGACCAGTTCTGGATTGGAGCAATGCAAGAAGAACTGGACCAATTCAAGAGATGTAAGGTCTGTAAGTTGGTCCCTTGACCTCAAGGACAAAATGTCATAGGGACTAAGTGGATCTACAGGAACAAGTTGGATCAAGATGGCATTATTGTCAAGAATAAGGCTAGACTGATGGATAAAGGCTACAAATAAGAAGAGGACATAGACTTTGACCAGACCTTTGCCCTAGTAGCCAGACTAGAAGCCATTAGGATGTCAAATCAGCATTCCTGAATGGGGACCTCAAAGAGGAAGTATATGTGGCTCAGCCACCAGGTTTTGTAGATTCCTAACTCTCTTAATTTTGTGTATAAGCTTAGGAAAGCTCTATATGGGCAAAAGCAAGCCCATAGGGCTTGGTATGAAACCTTATCCAGCTCCCTAATTGAGAATAAATTCTCAAGGGGGAAGATAGACAAGACCCTATTTCTAAGGGAATCAAAGGGAAAGCTTATCATAGTCCAGATATATGTCGATGACATTATCTTTGGATCTACTGATGACAACCTTTGCAGGAAGTTTGCTAAACTTGTGCAAGGGAAGTTTGAAATGAGCAGCATGAGTGAGCTTAAATTCTTCTTGGGACTCCAAATAAGATAGACTGATGATTGCTTATCCATATCCCAGTCCAATTTCACCAGGGAGCTAATCAAAAAGTATGTTATGGAGAATGCCTCCAACATGAGAAGTCCCATAGGATCAAGTATGCCTATAGGCAAAGATGAGGCAGGGAAACTTGTTGATGATTCTTTGTATAGAGAGATAATTGGCACCCTTCTATACCTGACTGCTAGTAGGCCTGACATCATATATTCCACATATGTCTATGTCAGGTATCAGGTCTGCCCTAAAGAATCTCATTACTCTGTTGCAAAGAGAATCTTGAGGTATCTTAAGGGCACACCAGATCTTGGCCTATGGTACCCTAGAAATAGAGATTTTAATCTAACAGAATTTTCAGATGCAGATTTTGCATATTGCAAAGAAGATAGAAAAAGCACTACTAGAACCTGTTAGTTCTTAGGAAGAAGGCTAGTTTCTTGGAGCAGCAAGAAGCAAACTAGTATAGATATATCCACTACCGAGTCAGAATATATATCAGCAAGCAGCTGCTGTGCTCAGCTTCTGTGGATCCAACATCAGCTCCAGGATTACAACCTGCAGGTAAGTAGAACTCCTCTTTACTATGATTCTACAAGTTCTATTTCTTTGCTAGATAGAATCCTGTCTCACATAACAGGACTAAGCACATAGAAATAAGATATCATTTTATTAGGGAGCATGTGGAGAAGGAAGACATCAATCTTGAGTTTGTCCCCACAGACAAGCAAGTGGCTGGTATCTTCACTAAGCCATTAGATGAAGCAAAGTTCAAACCATCAAATTTGAGTTGGGTATGTTGAACTTGGCATAGCTTCAGCCACTCCCCTTGTATTATTTTTTTTGTACAGGTATTGTTCCTCTTGCTGGATATATAGACTCCCCAATAGTATCAGTTCACTGATGCTTTTAGTGAGGGGGAGTAAGCTACTCTGGATAGAAGAAAGAAGGTCAGCCAATGGGAAGGCCAGCCCCCATCTGCCTATTCTGCAGAAGTCAAAAAGGTGGAGAGAAGAGAAGATAGAAGGTCCTAGCAAGGGGGAGTCATAGCAAGTGGGAGATATGGTAAAGGGGAAATAAAGTAATGTGGCACTTAAGGAAGGACAAACACCTTGCAGCAAAATAGGGGGAGTAAGTAAATGAGATACACTTACTCATAGCTTATCAAAATTTCCATACTTATTTTTTGTTGTATAGGTTGCGTGTGCCATTGACCAAGGACGGAAATTAGGTTTTGACTTCTTCAAATAGAGGGACATTGTTGGGTCAATTGTTCCTAATGTCCCTAATTTGTGAGAAGTCAAACAGGTCAATGTCACACACATTAACTATATTTGATGTATATTTGAGGTGTTTAGTGCAGGTTAGTCCATATCACATTGATTGGACAAGAGGAGACAATAATTGGTTGCTGGACATAGCAAAAATCTACTAAGTCCACAGGCATTGAGTGGAGCAAGCTCACTCAATGCCAGAGGAAAGGACTCATTCTTGTCTAGCTAGAAATTTGACTAAGTCCACAGGTGTTGAGTGAGGACAGCTCACTCAACGACATATAAGAAATAGTGTTGAGTCTATCCAAGCCTAACTATTAGATAGCCAAAAATTTGGCTAAGTACGCAAGCGTTTAGTGTAGTCTACTCACTCAATGCCATACATCAAAAAGGCTGTGAGTCAGGCTGAGTCAGTAAAAGCCTAGAGAAATAAGCTAAAATGTGGCTAAGTCCACATGCGTTGAATGTGATCTACTCACTCAACGCCATACAACTTATAGCATTGAGTATTGCTGTGACTGTCAACTCCACAGAAACGTTAGGCAAAATTTTTACTAAGTCTACAGGCGTTGAGTGTAGCTTACTCACTCAACGCTAGTAACAGAGAAATTCTGTTAAGTAGTTTGGCATTGAGTGGAGCTTACTCTCTCAACGTCAAGACTCAGAAATATTTGTTAAGGTAAATAGCATTGAGTGAGGCAAGCTCACTTAATGCTCTCAACACCTTGACGCAGAAAAATTGGCTAAGTCCAAATGCGTGGATAGCTTGGCTTTCATCGAAATGAGCCTGGAGTTCGTCGAACTAAATTTACACTTTCATCGAACTGAGTTTAGCTTTTGGCGAACAAAGACTAAAATTCGTCGAACTGAATTTAAGCATTCGTCGACCTGAGCTTGCCATTCGTCGAACTGATCCTGTAGTATCAGTTCACTGATGCTTCTATTGAGGGGAAGTAAGCTACTCAAGATAAAAGAAAGATGGTCAGCCAACGGGAAGGCCAACCCCCATCTGCCTATACTGCAGAAGTCAAAAAGGGGGACAGAAGAGAAGAGAGAAGGTCCTAGCAAGGGGGAGTCATAGCATTTGGAAGAGATGGCAAAGGGGAAAGAAAGTAATGTGGCACTTAAAGAAGGATAAACACCTTGCAGCAAAACAAGGGGAGTAAGTAAATGAGGTATATTTACTCATAGCTTATCAAACTTTCCATGCTTATTTTTTGTTGTATAGGTTGTGTGTGTCATTGACCAGGGACAGAAATGAGGTTTTGACTTCTTCAAATAGGGGGAGATTATTGGGTCCATTGTTCCCAATGTCCCTTATTATGAGAAGTCGAACAGGTCAATGTCACACACATCCAATGTATTTGATGTGCATTTGAGTTCTTAAGTGTAGGTTAGTCCATTTCATATTGATTGGATATGTGGACACAAGAAGTGGTTGTTGGACATAACACAAAAATCGACTAAGTCCACAGTCATTAAGTGGAGCAAGCTCACTCAATGCCTGAGGTATGGGTTCAATATTATCTAGTAGAAATTTGCCTAAGTACAAAAGCGGTGAGTGTAGTCTACTCACTCAATGTCATATAACATATAGCGTTGAGACTATCTCAGCCTAACTGAATGATAGCCAAAAAAGATGGCTAAGTGCAAAAGTGTTGAGTGTAGTCTACTCACTCAATGCCATACAACAAAAGGCTGTGAGTCACGCTTAGTCAGTCTAAGCCTAGAAAATTGGCTTAAATGTGGCCAAGTCCACAAGCGTTGAGTGTGGTCTACTCACTCAACGCCAAACAGCTCAAAGCGTTGAGTGTTGTTGTGCCATTCAACTCCACAGAATGTTGAGCAAAAATTTGACTAAGTCCATAGGTGTTTAGTGTAGCTTACTCACTTAACGCCAGATAACAAAAAAATTTTGTTAGTAGTTTGGCATTGAGTGGAGCTTACTCTCTCAACGCCAAGGCAAAAGGCATTGAGTGTTGCTTACTCTCTCAACGCCAGATAACAGAAATTCTGTTAAGTAGTTTGGAGTTGAGTAGAGCTTACTCTCTCAACGCCAAGGCAAAAGGCGTTGCGTTTTGCTTACTCTCAATGCCAGATAACAAAAATTCTGTTAAGTAGTTTGGCGTTGAGTGGAGCTTAATCTCTCAATGCCAAGGCAAAAGGCATTGAGTGTAGCTTACTCTCTCAATGCCAAATAACAGAAATTTTGTTAAGTATTTTGACGTTGAGTGGAGCTTACTCTCTCAACGCCAAGGCACAGAAATTTTTTTTTATGGCAAAGAATGTTGAGTGAGGCAAGCTCTCTCAACAATCTCGACGGTCTCAACGCCTTGAAGCAGATTTTGGCTAAGTTAAAACGCGTGGTAGCATGGCTTTGGTCGAGCTCATATTCGTCAACCTGAGCTCAACGTTCATCGAACTGAGCTGGTGTTCATCGAACTGAGTTTAACAAAACGTCGAGCTAAGTCTGCAGTTCATCGAACTGACTTTAAGATTTCGTCGAGCTCAGATTCGTCGACCTAAGCTCAATGTTCTTCGAACTGAGCCTGGTGTTCGTTGAACTGTGTTTAACAAAATGTCGAGTTAAGTCTACAGTTCATCAAACTGACTTTATGATTTCGTCGAGCTCAGCTTCGTCGAACTGAACTCAGCGTTCGTTGAACTGAGCCCACAGTTCGTCGAACTGATTTTTATGTTATTATCGAGTTGAGCTTGTCGTTCGTCGAACGGAGCTCAGAGTCGTCAAGCTCAATACCTAGACAGACAAAATGTTGTCTAATTTTTGTGTGTTGAGTTATACCTACTCACTCAATGCCTTTGATACTAATGATTGAATTTTGGCTAAGTCCACAGATGCTGATTCATGCTGACTTCAGCAAAGTCAAAAGTCAACCAAAATTCAAATGTTGCGAAAATGCTGCCAGAGACGTTGGCGGGACGGCTGTTGTTATCTTCTGCAATTACCAAGGATTATTTCATCATTAAGTGTTGGGGCCCACTCATAGCAAAGAGCCATTGAAGCGGGAATTAATGGAAAGCATGGGCTGAATTAGCTAAATCTCGGCCATCAATCCTGGTAGTGGGACCCACTGCTCAATTGTCCTTCAGAGAATAAAAAAGAAGCAAATCGGTCTGAGCAATCAATCAATTCCCTGTCTAGGTTTTCTGAAAATGAAAGTGTGGCCGAACTTCATCTTCTTTCTCGCCATTTTTCGTCGAGATTGGAGAAGTTGTTCTGCACAGAGAACCTTGCTGGGAAAGAGATAGCTGAAGCAATCCTCTATGTTCAGTAGGATAAGAAGCTATTCTAAAGCTAGCAGATCTAAAAGTTTTGTAGGAAAAAAAGGAAGCTGTTTGAAGAAAGATTTTATTGTTACATAGTCTTCAACAGCAATATCTTGGATCTGATATTGCTCAGTCCAAGAAGATGGAGAGACAAAGCTTGCTCTAGTGTCTAAACATTACATTCTTTATTTATGTTTTTGTAAAGATTCTTTGTGAAACTTGGGTTTGTAAGCATGTACTATAAAGGCTGGATCTTAGTAACCTGTTGTTTGGATTTGTATAGGGTGGTAGGTCTTTTGGACCTGGGTGGCTTAGTGCCTAAGTTGTTGGTCTGTATGACCTATGTGTGGTCCTGAGGATCAGTGTTGTAATCTATAAGAAGCTAAGTTCTGGAGGGAGAGCAAATCTCACACATGTTAGATATGCGCAGAGGGATAGTGGATGTACCCAAGATTGGGGAACCACTATAAATTTATTGTGTCGTCTATGAATATTCTTGAAAGCTGATCTAATCTAATCAATAGACATAGTAATCTAATGAACAGATTAGAAAACTTAAACAGAGACAAAAACATATTCACCCCCCACCCCAGGTGTAAAGCTAGCCTTGAAAACAAGACTTTCACATAGAATGAACCCAACATCGAAAGGGACTTGTAGGGAAATATGGAGAAGGAAAGCCTTCTCAATCGCAAGCGAAGTCGGAAGGGAGTAGTAGTAGAAAAAGAAGCCACATCCCTGTAAGTCTTTCAAGAAGAGTGGTACGACGTCATGGGTTCTCTCAAGGGACCACCATTACTATATTGCAGCCAGGCAACATATCCATATCCTTATTCCATTCAGGTGGCCTGAGGCTAAGGGCTAGCAATTGCAGTCCCCAGTCCCATTCCATCCCAAGGGAACGGCACGGGTCGAATGGCGCTCTTCGAACCTTCAAGTTCCACCCCAAAAACCAAGGAAACCTTGGGCAAGGCAGCAAAAAGCAATTCACAACCCGATGTGGTGACAGTATGGGAAAGTTAAGTTTACTTTTTTGCTTTAGACTTTCGAGACTATTATGTGTATCGCCTGTGTTTTAGGTTTCGTAATAGTTTTCGGGAACCCCGCTAGGGTATTGTTCGACAAGGGAGCATCTCACTCCTTTCTGGAGGAAATCTTTATCCGGAGAATTGGAGTCGAGTACTTTTCGGCGGACATAGAATATAGGGTGCACATGCCCAATGGGTTTTTCATGACTACCGGACGAGAGGTCGTATTGGTTGGAGTTTAGACGGAGTTGACTTCATATTGGAAGCAGCAGTTTTACCATTAACTGAGTTCAATGTGATCTTGGGGATGGTTTGGCTTGCAGAGAGTATGCCAGTATTGACTGCCTATCTAAGGTGGTGACCCTGAGAAACAAAGCAAATTAAGAAGTTAAATTTGAGGGCCTTAGTGGAGTGGCATGTTACCTAATCTCGGTCATGTAGATGGTGCGGGTAGTCAACTATGGAGGATTAGCTTTCATGGCATTGTTAGAAGTCAATTTTCCAAACTATCAATTGGAGAAGTGCCGGTAGTGGCAGAATTCGATGATGTGTTTCCTGAGGAGCTTCCTAGAGCACATCCTCGACGGGAGATTTATTTCTCTATTGAGTTAGTGCCAAAATCTAGGCCAGTATCATGTCCTCCTTTTAGGATGGCAGCGAAGTAGTTAGCCGAGCTCAAGATACAGTTGCAGGAACTGTTAGAGCAGGGGTATATCAGACCCATCTCATCTCCTTAGAGCACACCAGTGTTGTTTGTGAAGAAGAAAGATTGTAGTATGCGGCTGTGCATAGACTATCAGGGGTTGATAAATTGACCGTCAAGAATAAGTATCTGATTCCATGGATAGATGACCTGTTCGACCAGTTGGTAGGGTCAGTGGTGTACTTTAAGTTGGACTTGAAGTCCGGATACTGCCAGGGAGTATTCGAGATGAGGACATACCCAAGACAGTGTTTGGCATGAGGTATGGACACTTCGAGTTCTCGGTGATGTTGTTCGGGTTGATGAACGCGCCTTTAGTATTCATGGATTTGATGAATCGAGTGTTTCGAGAGTATTTATACACATTTATGGTGGTCTTCATCGATGATATTTTGTGTACTCCAAATCGGAGTTAGAGCATGAGGCTCATCTGAGAGTAGTCTTGCAAACTCTGGGAGAGAACTGGGTATATGAAAGTTATCGAAGTACGAGTTCCGGTGGGAGAAGGTGGCATTTTTGGGGCATGTGATTAGTGGTGATAGGGTAGCGGTGGATCCAGCGAAAGTTGAGGCCATCAGAGATTGGCCAGTTCTGAGCACCGTGGCGGAAGTCAGGAGTTTCCTTGGACTAGCCGGGTATTATAGAAGGTTTGTGGAAAACGTTTCGCGGGTAGCTCTGCCCCTCACTACTTTGACTCATAAGGATCAGAAGTTTGTGTGGACGTAGGAGTGCAATCAAGCATTCGACGCCTTGAAGTAAAGGCTGATGACAGCTCCAATCCTAAGTCTTCCTAAATGGACAGAATGATTTCAGATTTTAGTGACACATCAGGTTGCGGTTTGGGTTGTGTGTTAGTGCAACATGGCAAGGTGATAGCCTTTGGGTCTAGGTAGTTGAAACCTCATAAGAGGAATTACCCCGTCCTTGACTTGGAATTGGCGGCAGTTTTTTTGCGTTGAAATTGTGGAGGCACTATATGTACGGTGCGAAGGTAGAGATCTTCACGGACCACAAAAGCCTGAAGTATCATTTAGATAAAAAGATTTGAACATGTGGCAACGCAGGTGGGTCGAGTTCCTTGGGGACCATGATGTGGTGATTCAATATACGTCAGGCAAGGACAACGTGGTGGCGGATGCCTTGAGTAGGAAATATTCTGGACAAGGAAATTGTATTGAAGCTCATGATAAGTGGTTGGTGTGGGACTGTGAGTCCCTTGGCATTTAGTGTGTAGCTAGAGGCGAGTCTAGCATGGCTCGGTTGAACTGGATAGAGTTGCAGAACGACTTATCTGGTCGCATCCGGGAAGAGACCAATGTGGATGTGGAGTTCCAGCCATTTGTGGAGGAAGTTTAAAAACCGAGGGTAGTGCATGAGAGATGATTGATGGGATATTAAGGAAGGATGGAAGGATTTATGTACCACAGTTCGACAAGCTCTGTGAGGATTTGATGTTTGAGGCTCATTTCACGAAGTACTCCATTCATCCGGGCAGTACAAAGATGTACTTGGATATGAAGAAATCCTTTTGGTAGCCTGGTTTGAAACGGGTTGTAGCTTTGTATGTGAGTCGGTGTCAAACTTATGCCTTAGTGAAGGCTGAAGGTCAAAAGTCGGGTGGGTTCCTGAAGCCTTTTATTATCCCTGAGTGGAAATTTGATGATATCTTCATGGATTTTGTGCATGGTTTACCTCAGTCGCAGCAAGGTAATGGTGCGATTTGGGTGATCGTGGATCGCTTGACCAAAGTGGCTCACTTCATCCCTAATTGTAAGGAGGATAATGTGGAGAAGTTGGTAGAATTGTATGTTCGCAATATCGTACGGCTGTATGGAATCCCTAAGAGTATTGTTAGTGATCGCGATGGACGGTTCACGTCCAAAGACTATAGATGGTACAGAAGAGTCTGGGCACAAAGCTCAAGTTTAGTACGACGTTTCATCCGCAAACCGATGGACAAATGGAAAGGACGAATCGTACAATGGAGGATATGTTTAGGATGTGTACCCTTGACTTGGTAACAAATGGGAAGATCACAGCTTCATGGTGGAGTTCGTCTATAACAACAGTTTCCAGGCGAGTATAAAGATGGTGCCTTACGAGGTTTGTATGGAAGGCGGTGTCGAACACTGATATCATGGATAGAGGTGGGAGATACCAAACTTTTGGGAGAAGAGGTGTTGGTTGATGCTTGCAAGTTGGTGCGGACAATTCAGGAGTGCATGAATGTTACTGAGGATGGCAAGAAAAGTATTTCAATGCTCACCACAGGAATGTCGAATTTGTGGTAGGCGACTGGTATACCTAAAGATTAAGCCGTTCAAAGACATTTCCTGGATTTGCCGACTCAAGAAGTTGAGTTCGAGGTTTTTGGGACCGTTCGAGATTGTGGAACGTATTGGAGGAGCAGCCTACCGATTGGCATTATCCACAGAGCTGAGTGGATTGCACAATGTCTTTCATGTCTCAATTTTGAGGAAAGCCTTGTTGGAGATGAGCATTGTGGTCGAGTCGGCAGCAGTGCCGGTAGAAGAGGAATTGAGGACGAAAGTCCGTCCTGTCGGCATAGAGGATTCAGAAAATTCGGCAGTTGCAGAACAAAGATGTTAAGCTTGTTAAAGTGCGCTGGGATAACTGTGGGCGAGACTAATTCTCATGGGAGCGTGAGCAAGCAATGCGGGAGGACTTCCCAGAACTTTTTTGCTTCAGGTATGTTTTTTGGTTTTAGTGCATGCTGAATTTCGATGACGAAATTCTTCTAAGGGTGGAGGAGTTGTAACAACCCAAATTTTTCCAGTGCATTAGCCTCAGGAAGCTATCGAGTGGCGATAAGTAGGTATTACTCGGTGATAGCCTTGTTTCGTCGAATCCAGACTTTGAGTGGAAAGCGTTGATAGCGTTGAGAGCTAGCGCACAACGTTAGCTAGCTACTGCTTGGCGTAGATTGGCATTGAGTGCGTTAACTGGCTGGCATTGAGTGGAGGCGTTGAGTGAGCTACCGCACAGCATTAATACTACCGCCGGTGTTAGTGTTGCCTTATTTTTTGGTCGAGCACTCGGGAAGCTACTACCTGGCAGTAGGAAGTTACCGCCCGTCGAAAGCGCGCGGGAGCAGTTCCATCGTATTGTATTTTAGCCGTCCAATTTCTCTTAGGATCTGATCCTATGGCCCAGGACACTCCTTCCAGAGGGCATATATAGGGCTAAAATGTTCAAATCCCTCATTATTCTCATTTGGAGTGGAATTTTGGGTTTGAGTCTTACAGTTTGGAGGAGGAAGAAGAAGGCCTTTCTCCACCATTGACGAAGCTTTGGGGCTCTAATAGTTGATCCGAAGCAAGATCCGTAGAGAGGACTTAAAGGCGCGCATTTTCATCTATGCAAGTCAAAGTCTCCATGGAAAGGAAGAGAAGTCATAAGGTAACAACACTTCTCCTCTCGGTCTTTAGGATGCGTGCATGGAATCCATTCTTTTCTAGCTTTCTTTCAAGCATTTAGTCACCGGATCTCTCAAATGAGAAGGGTTCGGGTTGTCATGGTTCAAGAGGAACCACTGGGTAGATTGTGTCCGTCCCTGACATGATATTGCACTAGAAATCCACTTCGTTGGAGGATTAGGCATTGTGGGTGAAGCAATAGTCGCAATCGTTAGTCCGACTCAAGAATGTTGCATAGTGAGCCTTAAGAATTTTGTTAGAAATCCGTTAGCGGCAAGATGTCATTTGTGATGATTGTCCCCCCATGTTTTCATATGAGAACGAATGGTGGATTAGGGCAGGAAAGGCTTTTGATTTTGATGTGCTAAGGCGCGAATTTGTCTTTGTGGTCGGCTGTCTAGCCCGTGACGTTGTAAAGTCACGTGTAGAGAGTGCCCCGGCGAGACAAGTCCTCCCCTTCTGTAAAGAACTGAACGAAAATTGGACAAGCCCGGACGATACCAGGGGTCTCGTTGGGTCTCCTTCGGTGGACTTAGTCCCAATATTGGAGTCGGTCCTGGGTTGTCACGAGTGGGTGGGGTCTAGCACGGGTTCTTAGAATCGGTTTGTTTGTTGTGGAGGAATCCTGACGTGAGAAGTTAGAGCTTGCAGGCAAGCCCGGGTTTTAAGACCTACGAGCGGGTAGGGCCTAGGAAAGAGTTCCGTGTGGCGGCTTGAATGTCATTAGGGGAAATTGTTAGTACCCATGTGGTTGCGGCTTGAATGTCGTTAGGGGAAATTGGAAGTACCCGATTGTTGATGTGTGATGATATGTTAAATTCGTATGCTATATGGTGCCTTGGGTGAAGCCCAAGTTTGCATACATGCTGCATTGTAGACCCATTTTATTATATTCTCAACATAGAAACATGTTTGTTTTATGAGACATTCAAACCTATTTTACTACTTTTAATGTTCATGTATATTTGCATACGAAGTGCTGACCTGCAGGTGATGGAGTGCCCTGGGGTCCGCTAGGGACGGCCGGGAGGAAATTTGTTGGTTACACAGTTGAGGTCAGCCTTTGTTGACCCATATTACAACAAAATTTTACAGGGCAAGGATCTCAAGTGGGAGCAAGCTCGCCGGCCAAAAAAGGCCTAAGCCTCATGAAGTGAACTCTCCTATTTTTACTTATGTTTGTTGAATGTTGTGCTCCATGAAATGTAATCCGACTTGCATTTTGAGGTAGCCTAGGAGTGCTTATGCATGTTGATATGTTTAATTTTTGGTCTTATGAAGGTTGTAAGGCCTTAGGTTGTTTGGATACTCCTGTAGTAGTGGATAACTTCTAGCATGGCTGTTTGTTTCCACTGCGTTTAGTCTGAGTTTTGAGTTGGGTAGTTTATATCATCTTATAATGCTTAAGCTGTGGAGTCTTTATGTTATGGGGCCCGGCCGCCGGACCCATATTATATGGTCATTACAGGGGAGATGTTACAGCCAAAGCGTTGAGTGAACTCTAAATTCGTCGAGTATTATCGACAAATTTCCCGTGGACTTGGATGATTTGCACCGATTCGTCGAGTATCGCTAAGTTAGACAAATTTTGCTAAGTACAATTCGTAGAGACAAGTGAAGTCTTATCTAGTTAGGCTATCTTATTTAAAGAAGCTTATCTTACCCATCAAGGGGTAAGTTTGTTTTGTGAATTCCCTTTCTACAAGACTATCATTACAGCCAACCTAGTCGTTCATACTACTTATGCTATTTATAGTATATACTATGGACTATTTGGGGATGTAGGCGTTAGTGGATGTACCACGCCACAGTGACCTGTTTTGTGAATCATTGCGCCTGGTGGGTTTCCCCTGTGGGGTTTGTGACTGCGTGTGGTAGGGAAGGTTACCACCACCGTAGGTGCCGGTTTTTCCCCAGTTTTGGGTGTGTCAAGAAATAAGACCACTTTCCTAGGTCCCTTATAAAATTTTCAATTTTGTGTGTAGGTGAAGGAAACTGCCACCGCAGGTACCGAATTTTTCCAATATTTATGCGTGTTAAATGATGAGCTGACTAATCTCTTATATATACACTTACTCATATATATGTTTTATAAAGCTTAGATCTTTTATCCAACTTGGTGCAACTTGGTATACCTAACCCCATGTGAGTTCATTCTTACTTATTACATTATGGTTGAGTGCAGAGGTTATCGAAGCGTGGCTTCGTTTCGCACTTGGTGCAATTCCTTACTCTTGAACTTTTTAACTTAATCCTTTATTACTGCTTTATTATTTATTTGTTGTGGTTTGATTGTGATGAGTCCACATTTTACATTGATTTTTGGACTCATCTGGGCTAGTTTTATTGTCTTGCACTACACTTGAGAGCCTTTATTGCTTATTTGTGCTTATGTACCTATTTCACGATTAAGTGCACTGTAGGCCCGCTTCTGTGTGCTTTCTGTGTTTCCATTTTTTGTTGTTATTCTTTAGCTCTATCTCGGGATGTGGTGTGCACGTTCTAGTGGCCTTCTACCCCTTCTGCTGGTACAGTGGTCGTGTGCGTGCTCCGGAACTGCTTGGGAGACTCCGACGATGCAGGAATACTGTGCACGACCACTGGACTTTACTGCGAACGGCCACTGGTCGTGCGCCACTGTTCGTGCGCATTACACCCCCTTTTTCATAAACCCTGTCTCGGTAATCGCACGAGCAGTGGCCATAGTGTGACACGACCACTGGTCGTGCGCCACTGCTCGTGTGCCACTGCTCGTGCGCATATATGCCGATGCTTCTTGTCCAGGTTGCAGGTTTATTTGGAAAAGCCGCACTATCATCGACCTATAGTGTGCACGACCACTGGTCGTGCGCCACTGATCGTGCGCACTGCTTCTGCTGCCTCCGTATATAAGGCCCTGCTCCGCGTTTTAGGTAAATGTCTATCATTTGCTGCGATCGGAGAGTGCACGGGAATCGCCTTTTCACTTCTCCAGCTGCTCCATCACTTCCACCTTCGTCGAGAAGCCATTTCCAACTACTCCGAAGCTTTTCAACACTCCGGCGAAGCCCTCGGCCATTGATGACTTCAACTCCAAGCTTTCCTGCAGAGTTGGTGAAGTAGATAACCTAGAGAACGGACTTAAAGGCCTTCGAGGTGACAGATCGTTGGTACCGGAAGCCTCCTTGGACTGAGCCCGGAAGCGGATTGACAACTCGCTACTCCGGCCACGACCCGCGGTGGATCTTTATTCTCTTTTGGTTTACTCCTCTTCCCCTTCCTCTGTGTTATGAATGTTTTGAGCAGTGTAATGAACATTTCTACCCCTGAACATCAAGTTTATTTTATAGATAATAGAATGTTAGTCTCTTCTTATGCTTGTGAGTTCTGTCTGTGAATGCGCCTCGCTCACCCCACATTCACTTCATTCATGTGCCTTGTCCGATTGCAATCCACACAAGAACGCTGCAATCCATTTGCTTCCCTTCCACTCGCCCAACTGAAGTTCGGCATCGCGGCCGACAAACCCACTTCACCTTGCGAAGCGGTGTCGTCGACCAGCATAGCTTTTACTAGTTCAGTAGATCAAACATCCACAATCTCCATAGTCCGTTTTTCCTTTTTGTTCTATTTTTTAACTCTCATAATGATATTATCGGTACTATTGCCGTTCTACGCTAATTGCATTTCTCAAGAGACCGACACTTGGGGATTTATTCCCAAAAACTTTATTACTTGTGCGACTGGTGCGCTTGCCGAATTACACGCATCAAGGTTTTGGCGTCGTTGCGGGGGAATGCAACAATAGAGCGACTCCAGATGACTGAGAATTTCGTTTTATACGAGTTGTTTTGTTGTTTTTGATCCATTTTCTCTTGTGTTGTTATTCTGTCAGATGGAATTGTTAGTTTTATTCGCAGAATCTATGCCAAGTAGTTGTATCCCTGATATTTGAAATCGCTGCAATGTGGGCCAATTTCAATATCAATTGTCGTCATTGTGGAGACATCTCTCATGTTAGCGACAGATGCCCTCAGAAGTATAGTAGCCAAGAAATTCATGCATCGACATATCATCGACATAAGCTAGTTAGCTACCGACCTGCGGAGCCATTGCCGCACTACTTTTATTCAGCTTCAGCACTGTTTTTCACCGCCGAAGCCGGCTAAGCAGTGCCTTTTTTGTCGAAGCTGGGATCATGCATTGAAGGATTGCGCCGCGTACCTAGCTGAGCTAGCGGTAGATGACGAGCCGGATTTTCGGATTGTCTCCACTTCAACCTTGGGCAACATCCCTTCTGTATCGGGGTATGTGCCATTGCCATCTCTATGTTATGGAGAAGACATCCCAGGTATGTGCACCAATACATGTGCTTATCCCCATTCCGACACTGCTATTTATACTCCTGAAGTGCATACTTCAACTAGCATAGAATCTTTTAGTTGTGAAGAGCCAGTGCTCAACGTCCTACCAAGCTTCATGTCTTCACCTTCCTCTTTGTATAACATTCTTTCTTCTTTGACAGTGCTGTTGAGATTGAATCGCAGGTGGAAATTAGCATTTCTCACGTTCTGTTAGATCCAGTCGAGGAGGACGACTCCGTGGCAGAGGTTGTGACCTCCATCCCATGTGAGGATGCCCGAGGCATGGACGAGGCAAATGCAGCTTCAAAACATTCCTGAACTAGCTTAGACAGCTGTTTGGAAGAATCCACAATTCCGCCGACGGGGGATGACTCCGAGATCATCCCCAAGATCGAGGTCCGTTTATGTTATTCTTCTAGTTTTTATCTTGACCCTGCTCTCGTGTCTACTCCCATGCAGGACCACATTGTGGAATTGGTCCAATCAGTACAAGGGCCTGTAATGCGGCCTCGAACTTATTGTAACCAGATGCAGATGGAGTTGGAGCCGAAGTGCTTCTCAAGTGACTTTCTGCCCATGCCTGAAACTTCCGATAGGTATACGTATACAGGTATTGGGGCTTCTGTTCTATCTCCGTTCCGGTACCCGCTACCGCAGCGTGACCATGAACCTCTGCCTGAGAATTTTCAGTTTCATTCGCCCATCAGTTAGGAGATGCTCAGATTTTGAATAAGTCCTGTTGGGAGACAATAAACCCAACAGTTATTTAGGATAGTGTTTCTTTTGTTACATTTTTGTTTGTATTTCTTATTTGGGTGTGGTAGCCCAGCTATGTGTTGAGCTCTCTGTTGCACCACGTGGCCAGCAGTGTGAAATAGACTGGAAACTCAGGCGTGTGAAAAATTTCACTGCGCACGACCACTGGTCGTGCGCACTACTTATAATCGCACGACCACTGGTCGTGCGCCTGCCCGGTTTCTTTTTATTTTCCAGCCGCTATCCACTGTGCGTGCGCCCTAATCTCCCGCTTGGTCCGCTGCGCGCGTGCTGCGTTGTCGGTGCTCATCCTCTTCCGATTCCTCTCCGGTGGTTCGTCTCTCTCTCCTTCGGTAGGATCCCTCAACTTCATATCTCCTTCCTTACTTTGTTGTAATGGAACCTAGATGCCGCCCAATAGTCAAGGCCTATCAATGATCCGGTCGTGCTTCAGCAAGCCCTGTGCAGATTTTGGGAATAATGGGAACTTTTGCTAAGGCAGAGCATACTCAACGCTATAATTCCTTGAAGGACAAGCCATTCTCTCTCTCAGCGGCTTATTGACTAGAACGAGCTGCGTTCCATTGGGGATGACGGTGCATTAGCAGAGGCCGTGCTCATTCTCTACTCTTTCGATTTTTGGAGCAAGTTATTTCTAGTGCGACGAGCTTGGCTTCCGGGAATTGACATTGGAATTCCTTTCCACATTCACTTGGGAGACAACGGCGGACAACCACTATCTCCCCACTTGTTCCTTTCGGATGATGGGAAATATCTTCATGGTCACACTGCCCGAGCTTTCCATTCATGCAGGTGTCTATTCCGAGGCAGAGGCATCCCAGATTAATTTCCCCGCATTGTTGTTGGGTATTGTATCCACAACGTACCTGATTTGAAGAAGCCCCTGAACAAGCTAAGCTAAATAGACAATATATTTGATAAAATCTTTCAAGTTGTGCTTGCAGTTAGTCCACGCTAAGTGCACACCAATGTCAGGGTGCAGTAGGTCAATATACATGGGTCTGCGCAACGTAATCCCTCGATGAGCAGATCAGTGTGTTGGCCTACGTGTACTCTCTCTATTGGAGTGTACTTATTTTCAAGTATAGGGCTGTGATCATGCAAGAGCAGACAAGGAGCAAGGATGGGTCAAAGAGCAGTTCATGGGTGGAAAGACGAAAAATCGTCTAAATGTGAATCGACGAGAATCACTAGTGATTCTCTCCGAATCGTCGAGAATCACTGGCTGATTCTCGCTGTCTCTATTCGGATACATCAAAGCGTGCAACTCTGGCGCTAAGTCATAATCGTCGAGAATCATCAAGTGATTCGATGAGAATCACTAGTGATTCTCGCCGAATCGTCGAGAATCACTGGCTGATTCTCGCCGACTCGTCGAGAATCACCTTTGATTCTCACCGATTTTGACTTGGGAAATTTTCTGGATCCCACTGGACCGGATCAAATGTTAAGGCGTTGTTTTGAACTGGTATTAGGGTTTCTTCTTGTGGGACACAACGGTCATAAAGAGGTATACTACTGTATAAATACTCGCGTATTGAACAGTAAAATAGACAGACAGAAAAACGAATACGAGCCGCCGACTGACGTACCTAAATCGCGAAACCTGCTCCGCCGCCGTGCCGCTCGTGCAAGTTGTTCGCCGACCTTGATCGTGGTTTCTTCAGATCTCCCGGCGACAGAAGCTTAGCCAAGCATAGCGTCTCACACGTCTAACCAGAGATCCTTTGTCTCTTGATTTGTTGATCGGAAAACCTTCCCGTCCGAATCGATCGAGACAATCGATCCTAGTGTGACTGTTGGAAGACCTTGCTAGCTTTGCTATGAAGTTTGAATCTCCCAAAGTACAGCAGCCGCACACTGTTGTCGTCGTCGATCCCGAGAGCCAAGCCGCCGCCCTTCTTGCCGCCGCCGGTTCCGAGGAGATTCGCTCCAAGTGAGATCTAGGTTGTGGACTCTTCGTTAACTTCTAAAAACACGTCATCGAACGAAGAGGGACACCTTAGTCTCCAAAGGTAGTTTGTATTTCTTGTACATTCTAGTTCATTTTTGTTGTAAAGGAATGTTGGTTCCTAGTTGTAAGGGTTGGGTGCAACCCGTGTTGTGGGAGTGGTGACTCCTACGTGTGGAAGGGTTCCTTCCGTTAGTGTAAGGATTGGATTTCAATCTGTTGGTGAAGTGACCGAGTCGTCCCTTGTTGGGAGATAGGTCGAAGGGGGAAAGTGGATGTACCCAAATCGGGGAACCACTATAAATTGCTTGTGTCCTTTCCTTGCTGTGCTGTTTTGTTATCTTGTGCAGGTACAATTTTAATTCCGCAAAAAGCTGCAAGTCACATATTCCCCCCCCCCCCCCCCATAGGTGAAGGTAGTTGACACTAGGTGGACTTTCAAGTGGTATCAGAGCGAGGTTTACTCATCAAAAAGGTTCACACCTTGAGTAGAATCCTGCCACTAGTGTCAAGAAGAAGGAAAACATCTACCATGGACGGGCTCAAGTACACAGGCAAGATTCCAGTGTACACCAGGCTCAACTTTCCTATTTGGAAGGAAAGGATCAGGTTCTACATGGAAGCAGTTGATATCGACTCTTCATAATTGTGGAGGAGGGACCTTATGTCCCCACTAAGGTCTCCACCATTGATCCTACCAAGAAAGTGCCAAAGAAAATTTCTGAAATGGACAAGGAAGAGATGGTGCTGGTGGGACTTGATAAGAAGGCACAGAACATTCTGGTCAGCGCGGTCGATGACTCAATGATGCAGAACTTCTGTAACTGCAGGACAGCAAAGGAGATCTGGCGCTGCCTGATTATCCTAATGGAGGGCACTGATGAAGTGAGGGATGATCGGAGATACTCCTGAACCAGAAAATATGAGGCCTTCAGACAAGGGCCTAAGGAAGAGATCGGAGTCACCTTCGAGAACTTCCTCAAGATTGTCAATGCCCTCAAAGGATATGGAAGAGTGTTCACTGATGGTGAACTTAATGATAAATTCCTTAGGTCCCTTACAAAGGAATGGACACAAAGATCGGCGCCATCCGAGAGTTTGGCAGACTTGCTGAAACAGACCGCAAATTCTGTTTGGGAAGCTGATGTCCTATGAGCTTCTACTGAATACCAGGAAAGCAGAAGAAGAAGCGGAGAAGGCTGCAGCCAAGGAAAAGGCTGTGGCCTAAAAGCCATTCACTCCAGGAAGGGCAAGGGTGCGGTTTCATACCGTGCCAGAAAAAGGATGAGGAGGAGGACTCCGAGCCATGCTCCTCCAATCAGAGTTGTCTGAGGAAGATTTCTCCCTCATCACCCGAGAATTCAAGAAGTCCTCAAGATGAGGAATCAAAGAAAGAGAGACGGCTCCTCCTCCAGGCATCAGAAGAAAAAATTATTCTTCTGACAGGTACTCTTCTAACCGAACAAACATCGCTCCTCTGACATTATTTGTTTTGATGCAATAAGCCAGGACACATCGTGGCTGACTGCCACAAGGCAAAGAGAGAAAAGGGGAAGGGGAGAGGAGCACAAGTCCTCCAGAGATAAGCAGAAAGAGAGGAGCTACATCGCCAAAAAACCAAAGACACTGAGTGAGTCTGATTCCTCAAATTCCAATGATGATGAGCGAAGCCTACTTCAGTGGTGGTGGGTCGCTCCGACTCAGAGGGAGAATGCCCATTTACTGGGAAGGTAAAAGCTCACACCCTCTCCTCCGACTCTGAATCTGATCCTGAGTCTCAGGATGATGACCCTGAGGATAGCCTTTCGGCCCGTGAAGCGGAGCTCCTCGAGAAGTATGAGCTTCTGCTCACACTTTCGAGGAGTGCCGTAAGAGATTGAAGGCGGAGAGAGAAAAAAGGAAGTGAAATTCCTTAAGGGTGAGAGTGTCTCCCTAAGGGAAGAGATCACCAGTTTGATCTCTCTCCGACAGGAGCACATAGACCTGACTTCAAAGCATTCAGAGTCTATTAAGCTCCTTGATCTTAAGCAGGAGGAAGTCGACAAGTTGGAAGAACAACTTGCGGCAGAAAGGAAGATCGTCAAGAGCTTCTCTATGCCAAAAACAGTTCTTCCAGTTGTTGATACCTTCTCTGCTCAGGCCAAAGGAGCTGGCTTGGGGCATGTCGGGGTATCTGGTTCCTCATCCAGGAGAAACAGGTACCAGAGAAGAATAAGTGTGCCAAGAAGTCCTCTGCTGCTGAAAAGGGAAAGGCTCCACTCAGTCCTGTTGCGTCATAAAGCCTGGCTTTCCCTGCAACCAACATGACTTTGAGTCAACCTTTGGTCATCATTTCCGGCCCTCGGTTGCAAAGCCAAAGAGCCGATATGATGGTTGGACTTTTCCCGCAACTTCAGTGAGAGTGTCTTCAAGGCACCTTATGAGGAAATCCACATGGGAAATTATGTTCAATTCTCTAGCGGCCATAATAGAAAGCAGACACCAAAAGCCAAGCCTGTTATACTGAAGGACAGAAGGTGAAGAGTCATGTGACTGCAATCACTATGATGCCTTCACCTCCAGATCCAAGGCCCAAGGCTGTACCCACCATTCCCAGGTAAAGCAGGAGCCTAGGAAGAGGTACAACAGATTTGAATGTTGGTGTTGTGGCAAAGGCGGTCACTTTGCCGTGGATTGTTGGTTTAATCCGAGGTATAACGAGACTCCCTATATTAGCAAGGCGAGGCCGACCACTCGTCGGGTTAACCACCCGAGGGGGAGTATTCTAACCAAGATTCTAGGACCCAAGTTCGATTGGGTTCCTAAGGGAAATTGATTTTGTTTTGCAGGAATGTCCAAGGCCACCAAAACGGCCAATATGGTACTTGGACAGTGGATGCTCCCGGTATATTGACTGGGACAAAAAGCCTGCTGCGTGATTACACTC
>CM077151.1:240022520-240243523 GCA_039583875.1 Platanthera guangdongensis
TTGTTCATCTAGCCCTTCTAATTTTAGTCATAGTCATGTAGCCTTTTTCTTGACTAATTATGTGATTTGTTCTGTTCCTCATCATGTAATTCATGTAGCTTGTAGCTTACTTCCTTTTCTAGCAACTTGTTGTCATGCGTGAGAACAATGAAAGGAACGTGTTTAGCTTGGGTATGGGGCGTTTTGCGAGGCGACTTGTGAACCATGGCAGGAGCGTTTGTGTGAGAATTCTGCAAGGGGTGTGTGGTTTCAGCCTGTGGCCACCGGTTTTGGTTTTTTTGTGTTAGAGAGACCACTTTGGCCCGATTTGGGCTGGTTTTGTTTGGTGCGTTCCACTTTAGGGCCGCCACCGAAAGACTCTTGCGGAATTGAACTTAACGCTGCTAATGCTTCACTTATGTAGTAGTTTCTTGTCCTATGAATGATGGAATGGGCATGTGTTTTGCCTTTGCTCTTGCGGGTTGAGCAGGACTTGATGAACTTGTACGCACTTGGTGCGTTTGGCATGTGTTTTGGTGCGTTTTCCACTTGCTTTTGTTCACTCATGTTACTTGATGAAATATTTCTGTGGGGTCGGTAAGCCCCTTCGTTATAGTTATGACATTCCTGCTTTCTTTTGTATAGCTTTGATGGTTGCTGAGGTATTCTTTCTTGAATGCCTCAGGTGCAGGTTGTAGCCGGTTAAGCGGCTAGAGTTGTTGGTGGCATTTCTGTGGAGCTTGCCGAGCTTCTTTGGCAAGGTAGTTTTTATTTTTGCTGTACAGACACACTTTCACTCCAATGGGTTCGTGTCAGCTTGTTGGCGCCCATTGGTGGGTTTCCTTTTGTGTGAAATATGAACTAGACTGCTAATGTGACTCACTTGGATGGAATGATATCTACTTGCTTTTGGGACGGATTTATGGTATGTTGCATTAGATATTTTGAAGTTAACAAAACCTACTATTGTATAGCATGCATACATGTTTTGATCAACTAAGACTTATTTTCCAAATGACGTAAACAAAGTGGATTTCTTATAGTAGTATCACTATATACTGCATATAAGAGCTCATCATAATTAAACCAAGTATTTCCGCCGCGTATGACAACAGTTTTTGATACCTAAGGCCGAGGGATACGGCCATTCAATCCAAATGTTTTCTTACATTTCACTGTTGAATTTCAACTCATACAGTAAGCGTCAAGAGTTGCCTGAGCGTGTGCAGTTATCCCCTGCACGACGTGGCATCATAACCTGTAGTTCCTCTTGCTCTGATACGATGTACTCATTGAGGAAATGCGGGTTGTGACACCATTCCTCACTAACTCTTTGCTAAAGAGTTGGCCAATTGTCTTATAGTTAAGATGAGCTAGCCTCTTGTGCCATTTAACACAATGTGAGACTTTCTCATCAGTTACAAGACAAACAGGAGAAACTATGTTCTCACACATAATGTCTAGACAATAGACATTTCTCTTCCTATATCCTGTCAGAATGATCTTTTGATCACTTGACCTACTGATATGACATTCATCCTTGACAAATGAGATGTCATATCCTAAATAACTCAGCTGACTTATGCTAATGAGGTTATGTTTCAAACCCTTTACATAAGCCACTTGAGTAATTGTAATAAGGTTGCTAGAAATGTTACCAAAGCCTTTGATGATTCCTTTTTCTGAACCACCAAAGGTAACCTTAGGACCATCATTGATTGGTGTATAGTCCTTCAGCAATCTCCTAGTTCCAGTCATGTGCCTGGAACATCCACTGTCCAAGTACCATATTGGGGCATGGCCACTTGGACTCACCTGCAAAACAGATTACTTAACCTTAGAACCCAAATAATTCTTGGGTCTTTGGTGCAAGTTAGTCTGACTCTTAACAAAACTACCTGTAGCTTTTCTAGCAGGCAGTTTGCTACTCACGTTGGCACTTGAATTATGCCAACAATCTATGGCAAAGTGGCCTACCTTGCCACAACACCAGCACTCAAATCTGTTGTACCTTTGTTTAGGTACAACCCTGGCTGTTTTATCTACAGTAGGCTTCTTGTTGAGTACTGGGGCTTTGCCCTTAGACTTGGACTTTACTGTCCAGGCAGGTTTTGTAAACCCTAATCCAGTTTTACCCTTATGAGGTACAAACTCATCTATCAAAGGTAGAACATATTTTGGTTTAGAAAAACTTGCAACAATCTCTCTTTATTCTGAAGACTAATCTCCAGATTTCTAATTTGATCATTTTTAAATGTAATAGTCCCCATCTGAATAACTATAATTTTCTTCAGTCTGGCTATTTCATTTAATTTCTGATCTAATAACTTGTCAAAATCTGTTGCAGCCTCTTTAAGACTAGCAATCTCCTTAGCCTGAGTTTGGTCAAGAGTTTGCTTTTCTTCAAAGCCTGCACAATACTCTATATTCATTAATTAACTGATGAATGTCTCCTTCAGATTCAGATCCACTCACATCACTTGATGCAGATGTATCTGAAACTGACTCAGTACTAGAAATTGAACTTGAAGAACAATTTTGTACCTGACTAGGTCCAGGCTGATCCTGGATTTTGTCTCCTTCTGATAAGGCCATCAGTCCCTTGCACTGAATGTCCTCATGCTCATATATTGAGTTCATTAGCTGCATGAACTCATTTTCTTCTTCTTCAGCAAACAAGCCAATATAGGCTTCAGCTTCTGAATCTGTTTCTGAAGATGACATATCAGTCAGACTTTTATCCTTCTTGGAAACATAGGACCTTTCCTTTTTGCCCTTGAACTATGTCTTCTTCTTGTCAGTGGACTCTTTCCTCTTTTCTGGACAATCAACTATTACATGTCCTTATCTATTGCAACAATAGCATACTATCTTTGAGGATGTAGTTTTACTAGACTTGGACTTTCTCCTGTCATTCCTTGATGACTTCTTGTTCTGATAATAGTCATATTTTGGCTGTGAAGTGGATGGCTTGGACCTCCACTGCTTCTTCTTTAGAAACTTCTGAAAGTGCCTAGTAAATGCAGTAACGTCTTCATCACTTTCACTGCTTTCTAACTTCTTGCTATCTGAAGTATCTGATACTGTCTCAGCAACTATTTGTGGTGGAGATGGAGACTTGCTTTTATATTTCCTAGTGGCTTCAGTCTTGAAGGCCACTGCTCTTTCTTTGTGCTCCACTCTTGTAGTCTTTTTCTTCCTCCTTCCTTACCATTAACTGCATCTCATAGGATAACAGCTTTCCAAACAAAGTTGGAGGAGGAATGTCTGCTAATTTGGCCATTTCCCTTATGACACAAATCTTAGTATCCCAGTTTTAGTTAGGGATCTCAAGAACTTATCATTCAGCTCATAATTACTGAATTCTCTTCCATAGGACATTAACTCATTAACAATCCTATAGAATTTCTTATAACACTTAGTAATGCTATCAGACCTGCCTTGTCTGAAGCTTTCATACTCTTGATTTAATAAAGACTTCCTGTCTTGCCTTACCTCTTCTGATCCCTCCATATAGACTATCAGTGTGTCCCACATTTCTTTTGATGTTTTACAATGAATCAGATTCTGAAATGTGGCATCATCAATTGCACTTACAATAATATTCTGGGCCCTCTTATCCATAGTGGCCAGAATTATTTCATCCTTTGTCATTTCTGAATAGTCTTTGGGAGTTCTCTGATTTGCATCCAGAACAGATACTTTCATTGGCACATATGGCCCTTCTTTAACAGTAATGTATATTCTTGGGTCATAGGCTTCCATAAAAAGTCTAACCCTTTCTTTCCAAATGCCAAAGATCTCCTTTCTGCAGATTGGCAATTTCATGGATCCTAGCTCTTTGTGATTCTCAGTTGAACCCATTTTCTTGATTCTTGATTATACTGATTCTGCCTACAGGATCTTAACTCAGACAGTTATGTCCTTTTTGAGTAACCTCGCTTTGATACCACTTGAAAGAACTAGTGCTTAAACACCTAGAGGGGGGGGTGAATAGGTGCACTTAATCTTTTTAACTTTTAGGCAGAATCACTGTATTATTATACCTGTTTATGCAATTCTTCTACAGAAATTCAGCACATAAAACACAGCAATCACAGAATGAATCACACACAGAGTACACACAGCTTTTATAGTGGTTCCCCAAGGTCTGGGTACATCCACTTTCCCCCTTCGCCTATCTAGTAGTGTACTTGATTCGGCCTAACTTCTCCACTACTCTCAGATCTTACAACTCAGAACCACAAACAGGTTCCTACAACTCAGAGTGATCTACTCCTATAACTCAGGCACAAAGCCTTACCACTCAGTCTTCACCAAGACCTACACTCAGCCTTCAACAAGGCCTACACTCAGCCTTCAACAAGGCCTACACTCAGAGAAATGTATCTCCTACACTCAGGCACACAAGCCCTACCTCAGTCTTTAACAAGACTTACACTCAGAGCACACTGTCTCCTACACTCAGCCTTTATAATACAGGCTTACAGCTCAGATCCCTAAGGATCCTACAGAAAATAAAGTGTACAAAGATTAATAACCACAACTCTGATTGAGAAAGATGAGTTGACTGGATTCTTGATGAGTTCTTGAAGGAACTTTTCAGAGATTAACCTCCTTGGCTTTCTTCAAAACTTCTTGAATTAGAACACAGTAGGGTTGTATCTATTAGGCAGATGATCTTCAATCAACTGCTGACTTGAGAATCAGATCTCAATCTGAAACTTTCTTATCAGCCTGGTTCAATAGCTGTCTTCTTAGAAGGAGCTTTCTCTCTCCAACTTCTTAGATCTTCACTTGAAGGTCTTCTTCTTGTTTTTTGTTTCTCACTTTAATGATTGCTTCCTCCAATTATGATTATTGTCCCCTTCTATTGAAGGAATAAGCCTTTATATAAGCCTTCTTCATGGTGACCGGCTGATCCAGTTTATAACGATCTTCTGACAGCTCTGACAGTAGCAGTTGACCGGCTGAAATAGTAGCTGTCAAGTCATCCAGTCACTTCTTGAAAACTCTGTCACTATCTGAAAGTGTCGAGACAGATAGTCTTTATGTGTCGACACAAATAGACTAAGTGTCGACACAAGTAGACTAAGTGTCGACACTAGCCTTCATGGTGTCGACACAACTCCTTGTGTTGTAGAAACTGCTTCTCGACACTACTTCTTCAGAATGTGTCGACACTGATCCTGTGTGTCGACACAAGTCCTTCTTCTTCAATGCTTAGTTGATTTCTGCTAAGTGTCGACACAACTCCTTTGTGTCGACACATCATCTTATGTTGAAACTTGCTAAGTGTCGACACATCTTCTTTGTGTTGACACATGCCTTCTGTGTTGAAACTTTTGCTGAGTGTCGACACATCTCCTTTGTGTCGATACATTCTTCATGTGTTGAGACTTTGCTGAGTGTCGACACATCTTCTTTGTGTCGACACTTGTACTTAGACTTTGTTAAATTTGCTGAATGTCGACACATCCTCCTAGTGTCGACACTTGTACTTGAACTTTGTTGAAGTTTTGCTGAGTGTCGACACAGCCTCCTAGTGTCGACACTTGTACTTGAACTTTGTTGAAGTTTTGCTGAGTGTCGACACAGCCTCCTAGTGTCGACACTTTTGCTGTCGACAAAGTTTCTCTGAGTGTCGACACTGCTTCTAAGTGTCGACACTGATTATGTAGACATTTCTTCATTGAGTGTCGACACAGCCTGTATGTGTTGACACTTTCCTTCTGGTGTCGACTCTGCATTCCTGGTGTCGACATAATTACTCCAAGTGTCGACACTACTTCTCTGGGTGTCGACACAAACCTCTTAAGTGTCGACACTTTTCTTCTAGGTGTCGACACATGGACTTAGAAACTTTTCCTACAAACCTGTAGTTACTTAACCTGCACAAAGAAACTCAAAGCACATCAAATACATCATGATGTATATCTTTGAGTAGGGTGAGGCTTTTCAAATCAGGTACATATATTCCAGTGTACCCAACAACTATGATAGAAGTCAATGATAAAATCCTTATGTGCTTCCCTAGAATATGGGATTCAAGAATCTGGCAAATCAGAGAAACCAGAAGCATGACAGAAATCTCTACTGAATCACTTCTTAGAAAGCTAAAATCCTATAAGCAATTAATGAAGACCAGAGAAGCAGCAGCTGAACAGAAGACTCTAACACCTATCAGGAAGGAGCACAACATTGCATTCAAAGCTACTGAAGCGTCAGAAGGGACTCCAGTCAATGAAGAGCTGATGAGCCTCTTTGCCAAAAGACTCTTCAAGATGGAAAAGAAGGACTTCAGAAGAAAGTCATCAAGGCAAGATGATAAGCCAAGGTATGACAAGACTCCATCTAAGGAAATTGTCTATTTTGGATGTAGGAAGCCTGGACACTTCATCTCAGAATGTCCAGAAACTCGGAAGAAGGACAGAAGAAGAGAAAAGGATTCTAGAAGAATACTTCATAGTAAGCCGTCCTCCAGCAAACACAAGAGGAAGGATAAAGGGTTTGTTGCAGAAACCTGGAGTAATACTGAGGAAGAGTCATCATCCTCTAGCTCCAGTGATGATGAAGAAGAAGAGAAGGCAAAGGAAGTTTGCCTAATGGCAATAGATAATTCCAACAGTCAGTCAGAGACTGAAGCTTCAGAAGATGAAAGATCTCTATCTGCAGAGGATCAGGTAATAGTATCTTATGATCTTAATTCAGAAGAATTTAAAACTGAATTTAAAAATCTGTGCTTAGATCTAATAGACTCTGAGAAGGAAATCAAACTTCTCAGAGAAAGATTAACTGAACAAGATAAGTACATTGCTGAAAATGCTAAACTAACAAATGAACTTACCTCAGCAAATGAACAAATTGCTTTCTTAAAAACTGAATTAAGCAAATCCAAGAAATTAGAAGAATCACTTAATAGTAGAAGTTTAAAACTGTTAGACATAACTAGTACTTTAAATGCTAGGTCAAATAACTGTAAACTAGGACTAGGTGCATCATCTAGTGAACCACAAATAATCCAGAAGAATCATTTGTCTAAACCTGTAAATTTCATTTCAGATAAGGGTAAGAAGAATACTGAACAAGTAGACAAAGTAAATGAAGTCTTAAAACAAATGGACCTCAAACAGAAATCTAAGAACCAGAATAAAAATAACTACAACAATGTTCAACAGATTTCATCGAACTCAAATCAATGAAATATGTACAGTTTGTCGACCTCAGAACGACAAACTCCGAACGCCAACTATAATAATAGTTATTCTTCGATCCACGATCGACGAAACCAGTCTGGTTCATCGACCAGAGATCGACGATATTGGTTCCCTGAGAATGAATACTTTCATTCTTCGAGCAGAGATTGAAGATCTTATCCCAATTCGTCGACCTCAGGTCGACGAACATACCAGAGTTCGTCAATCCCAGATCAATCTTATAGAAACTTCAACTCTAACAGAAAGTATAATAATCACCTTAATCAACCTAGGGAGAATATTAACCCATTCACCCAATGGATAATTCCTCCCAAACAATTGCACCCCTTAGGGTATAAAAGCCAACCTGAATGTTCTTACATTTCCAGTTTTTATTATGAAAAGAAACAAGGACCCAAGGTAACCTGGGTCAAGAACATCTAAATTGTTTCCTTGCAGGTGAAGAACTATCCTATCACTCAAAATAAGTGATATCTATATAGTGGGTACTCAAAGCACATGACTGGATGCAAGGACAGCCTAATCAATTTCAAGGCAAAGTTGGGTCCAAGAGTGATCTTTGAAGATTCTAGCTTTCTACAAACTGAAGGCGATGGAGACTTCAATAGTGGAGCTGTCACTTTCAGAAAAGTGACATATGTAAATGGTCTCAAACATAACCTAATATCCATAAGTTAGTTATGTGATGCATGTTATCTGGTTTGCTTTACTAATTCCAAATGTATTATTTCTTCAAATAACCAAACTATTTTAATAAGTTGTAGACAAGTGAATATATACCTAGTAAACTTTAACTCTGTTATTTCAGAACTATGTTTATTCTATCAAGTTAGTAATAATAATATTCTTTGGCATAAGAGACAAGGTCATGTTAACCTTAAGAATATCTCTAAGCTATCTAGGGACAACCTTGTCAGAGGATTGCCTTCTGGCCCCTACAAGAAGGAAAGTCTATGCAAGGCTTGTCAAGAAGGCAAGTAAACTAAAAATAGCTTTAAGTCAATTAATAAGAGTGACTCATCTAAGTTTTTGTACTTGCAACATATGGATCTTTTTGTACCCATTGATGTACAAAGCTTAGGATGGAAGTCATACACTCTAGTTATTGTAAATGACTTCTCTAGATTCTCTTGGGTGTTCTTCTTGTGAAATAAGTCAGATAACTTTAATGTTCTTACAGACTTTCTCAAGAGTATAAGGATTGAGTATTCTACTCAAGTTGCATTGATCAGAAGTGATCATGGTACTGAGTTTGAATCTCTTCCCAAGCAAAGGTTCTTTGAGGAGGAAGGTATCAGGCATTATTTTTCTGCTCCTAGAACTCCTCAACAAAATGGGTAGCATAAAGGAAAAAAATAGAACCCTCATTAAATCTGTAGGAACATTGTTTACAGATGCACACATGCCCCTATCCTTTTGGGCAGAGGCTGTGAGCACAGCAAACTATGTGCTGAATAGAAGTTTGATACACAAACTTAAGGGTAAGACCCCCTATGAATTACTTAAAGGGAAGAAACCTAAAATTGATTACTTTAGAATTTTTGGGTGTAAATATTTCATTCATAACAATAATAAGAAATACATTAGAAAATTTGAAGCTAAAGCTACAGAGGGAATTTTCCTTGGATATTCCCAAGTTAGCAAGTCTTATAGGGTTTTCAATAAATCATCCTTAAAAATGGAAGAATCTATACATATTTCATTTGATGAAGCTAACATGTATTATAAGGAGAAGGATTCTTCTACCGCAGATCTATTGCAGGTACCACACTTGTGTGAGAAATTGAGTGAGTTAAACCTTACACAAAAGGTCATATCACATCCCCCTCCACAAGCTGATGAAGATAGTGAAGAAGATTTTTTGGAAGTGCTTGAAGCTCCTTCAACAGCAGACATTACTCCATAAGAGGAATTAACTCCAAATATTGTTGTTGAACCAATTCCACCCACCGACCTTGTCACATTAAGGGATCATCATAGATCTCAAGTGATTGGGGACATGTCAGTAGGTGTACAGACAAGGCATCAACTCAACCAAAATGTGATGCATGCATGTTTCCTCTCTCAAGTTGAGCCTCAATCCATAAATGATGCAGAGCAAGATCCTCACTGGATTATTACAATGCAAGAGGAGCTCAATCAATTTGAGAGATGCAGAGTTTGGGACTTGGTTCCAAGGCCCAAAGGCTATCCAGTAATTGGAACCAAGTGGGTATTCAGAAACAAACTTGATGCCTAAGGTGTAATTGTGAGAAATAAGGCTAAGCTTGTTGCTCAAGGCTATACGCAAGAGGAAGGCATTGAATATGATCAAACCTTACTCCTGTTGCAAGGCTAAAAGCAATCAGGATTTTTCTTGCTTATGCTGCTTTTAAGAAGTTTAAAGTCTACCAGATAGATGTCAAGAGTGATTTCTTGAATGGAGAACTAAAGGAAGAGGTTTATGTTGAACAACCCCCAGGTTTTATCTCTTCTACTCATCCCTCATATGTTTTAAATTGCATAAAGCTCTCTATGGTCTAAAGCAAGCTCCAAGAGCTTGGTATGAAATCTTAGCTAATTTTCTTTTAGAACACAAGTTCTCTAGAGGCATGGTAGATAGGACCCTTTTTACTAGGATCCATCATGATAAAATTTTGATAGTACAAATATATGTAGGTGACATCATTTTTGGCTCTACAGATCTCAAACTATGCAAGAGATTCTCTAATCTAATGCATTCAAAGTTTGAGATGAGTAGCATGGGAGAGCTATCATACTTCCTTGCCTACAAGTGAAGCAATCTCCTGATAGCATATTCATATCCCAATATAAGTATACAAATGAGCTTATTAAGAAATTTGGGATGGCTGATGCCTCATCTATGAAAAATCCCATGGCTGCTAATGCTGTGATTGACTCTAATGAACATGAAAAACCAGTTGATCAGACCAAGTATAGGGCTATTGTTGGATCCCTACTTTATCTCACAGCAAGTAGACCAGACATCATGTTTGATACATGTCTTTGTGCTAGGTTCCAAGTGAGCCCTAAGGAATCTCATTTATTTTCATTAAAACGATTTTGAGATATATAAAGGGTTGCCCTAATCTAGGACTCTGGTATCCAACAGAGTCAACATTTGAGCTTACTGGATTTTCTGATGCTGACTATGCTGGATGTAGAGTGGACAGGAAAAGCACATCATGAACATGCCAGTTTCTTGGTGATAGGCTTGTGTCTTGGTTTTGTAAGAAGCAAACATCAGTATCCACTTCAACTACAGAGGCTGAATACATTACAGCTGGCAGTTGTTGTTCACAAATTTTGTGGATACAAAACCAACTACTGGATTATGGATACAACTTAAATAATTCAATCATATTTTGTGATAGTACCAGTGAAATTTCTATTGCACATAATCTAGTGCATCATAGTAGGACAAAGCATATAGATATAAGACATCATTTCATTAGAGACTGTGTGGACAAACAGAAAATTAACCTTGAATTTATCTCCACAGATTTGCAAAGGGCAGATATTCTTACCAAGCCTTTGGATGAATCTAAACATTTGTTCTTTCTGAATCAGTTAGGAATGATAGATGGAAAGGCTTAATTTTAAATATGTCCTTAGTGTAAACGATCTGGAAACAATTCGTCGACCTGAGATCGATGATTTGCAAACTTATCATTGGGAGTTCGTTGACCGGAGTTCGACGAAATCTCTAGGTGAAGTAAGTTTCGTCAACCTGATATCGACGATTCTGTTTTAGGAAATATTTCGCAGGACGACGAAATATCTCCATATCTTCAGTCTGAGATCGACGAATTTATCTCTTCATGAAATTTTTGATCGACCTGAGATCGAAGAATTTCCTTTTCGCAGGACGAAGCTTGACATTTCACATTCTGAAAAACCTTATAACCAGGTTTTCTTCGAATTCATCCCGCGCTTTCTGTTCTCTTGCACTTGATCTCTCTCTTTTTCTGTTGCAGGTGATATGGCGATTTCAGCAAGCGCTCTCGCAGCAATGAAATTCGACATGGGTTTTGACATCGACTTCGAGTCTTTTCAATTCTCAGATCAAATCTTCCTAGATATTTTGAAGTTGTTTGAAGATCTACAGTTAAAGAATCTGATGACTACCAGGATGAAGATTACGGACGACTGAAATCCGAGAATGGGTTTTCACTCTTTCGGCTCCAGATGCTGATACGCTGATTGGAACAATTTCAAGTAATGTCGTTCCACTTACTCCTGATGTTTTAACTGAAATTTCTGGTTTATTGAATGGAGAAGATGACTTAGAAATTGATTCTGCTGAGTTTGATGAAATGTTGAATCGAATGGGTTATTCTGGTGACAACCCTAATAAATTGTTGAAGAAACATCTATATGCAGATTATAAGTTTCTAGCAGTTGTTGTGGGAAAAGTTCTGCTGGGCAAACACAGCTCTCACGATTACATAAGTAGACAACAGTTTCTTGTGATGAGTACAGTGGCAAACAAGAAGGCCGTGAACTGGGCCAAAATTATGTTTGAATTGATTAAGAAGAAAAACACAAAGAAGGAAGTGAGTTTTGGATGGATTTTGGGAATTTTTCTTCAGGCCAAGGTTGCTGAATCACTGGTCTCCCCGACCATATTCATAAATGCCTTCAAGAGGCTTACTTGTGCCTTGTTTGGCAGGTGGGAGAGGAACATCCTTAAGCTATACAGGGCTTCCTCCTCCAGACCTTCTGAGGGTACAAGGGCTGATCCAGCCACTCCTTACCCTACTGAGGATATTTCCATTCCCCCTCCACCTCCTCATAATTAAACTACCTCCACATCCCTCCAGTTTTCTTCCTCATCCCAAGAACATCAACCTACTCCTGTTTCTCCAATTCATATTTCCACACCAACTTTTTCTCTGAATCATCAACCTTCACCTACTCAATCTCCAGTACATGCTACAACACCAGAGCATGTTACTCCTCCTCTATCCACTCTTCCATCTCATCTTACTGACATCCCCATTCTCAATTTGTCATCTTTACCATCATTCAAATTTACTATCATCACTCATTCATATCGCATCTTCACCAGATGAGCAAATGCCAGACTCTACATCCTTCCATCCATCATCATCCACCCTCAACCCATTTATATCTATTCAAACCCCAGCTGAATTCATGAATATAGTTTCACCCTCCATTTCTTCCATTCTGTAATCCATCACACCTCTCCTACAACAACTCATAGTAGAGGCTATTTCACCGCTTGCTTCTTCTATTTCATCTCTTGCTGCTCAAATTTCTACCCTCTCTGTCCCTCCTTCTTCAGTCAGGGGCCTGGCTCCAGTGCTTACTGAACCCAGGCAGGGGGAGATACTCCATGAAGAAGTAGCTCCAGTAGCAGTAGCAGCAGCAAAGATATAGTTTGTTTATACTGAGATACCAGATGCAGATCTCACAGAATTTTTGAACATAGATTCCGAGTCAGTTGATTTAGTTTCTTCTTTGGATATTCTTTCTGAAGACTGTTACATTTCTCCAGAAATTGAACTGCAGTCAGTTCTAGTTTCTTTTGATCTCTTATACAGAAACATTCTTTTATTGTTTCTCCCAAGTATTGCACAGATATTATTTGATATACAGCTCCAGTTAATACAAAAACTCTTCAGGCCATTCAGGCAAGTTTTGTTTCTAACATAGTTGTGGAACCTGTTGGCCCAACTTATGTTATGGATGATAGTCCTATAACAAATCTAGATGAGTTGATTATGGCAGATATTGAAGAAGAAAATAAATCAGTTGCTGAAAGCACTGCTGTGTATAGTCCTCCAGCTCCAGTTCCCGCTCCAGCTCCAGAATCTCAGGCTGTCAAGCATTTTGATAAAGATCTTGTGAAAGCTTTAGATGCTTTGTATGATAATCCCCAAGAATCTTCAGATGATGATGATTTAGATGATAGTCCTTCTACAAAGAAAAAGAAAATCTCTAAGAAAAGGAAAGCCCCTTTAGCTGCTGCTCCTACACCAAACCCAACTCATGACATCCCTTACTACAATCTTCAGAATATCACTCCTTATAAGGGTATGTCAGCCTGGATGTGGCTGTCTAAGAATCAACAGAAGGACAGAAAGAAAAGCAGAAGATATTCACCTCCTCCTCAGAAACATTGGAAAGTTCATCCTCCTCCACCTGCTGCTGGTGCTTCAGGCACCTCTTCTCAGAGGTCTACCCAATTCACTCAAACTTATCATAGACAACCAGGTAGATCCTCTTCACATTCTGGAAGCAGCCAGCATAGGAATCCTTCAAGCAGACAATATCAACAACATCAACATCAACAACCTCAGCAGCATCTACAACAAGCTCCAGAACCTCAGAAAGCTGATAGTCCAAAGAGGCATGAATCTCCTCCTATTCCATTTGAGGATCCTGAAACAGCTACTACTGCTAGAATGGCCAAGTTCCAAGAACTGGTTGGCTTATCAATGATAAACAAGGCTAAAGCTGAAGGAAAGGATCTCTCACAATATTCTACTATGTCCAAATACAGGAAAGAAGAATTGAACAGGTATTCAAAAGCAAATAATTTCTTTAATGTACATGATTATATGCAATTACATCCTGAAGCTGTAGTGCCTAGAGCCACATCTCTCAACATCATTGGAGCTGCTGATATGACTATGACAAAGAGTCAAGCAGCTAATCCTAACAGAGAGATCAAGTTTACTCAGCCTGCTGCCAAAGAAAAGAATGATAAGCAAAAGGAGATAATGAAGAAGAAGAAATTAGTATATGTTGTTTAGTTTCTGACTATCTTAAACTCTTTATTCATTTAATGACATAAAGCTACATTGTATATATATCTGCTGCATGTTTTAAATCTTTCTACCAGATATATTTTTCTTTTGCTTTTTGAATGTTTTTGTTACTATTTGTTTTGAAGTAACCTCACACAAATAGGGGGAGATTGTTGGAACTCTTGTTTTGATTTGGGCTAGGTTCACTTCTTAGGTTGTGTTGACCCATGATGTATAGTTGGGGTTACTAGTTTTTCTTTCTAAGTTTTAGGCCAGTCACCCAAGTGTCAAACTTCATGGATCTACCTGATGTGGACTTTAGATTCAAGACTTAGAAGATTTTTAGTTGTTTGGAAATTAGTTCGACGTTCGTCGAACTCAGCCCGACGAACATAGAGCTCAGGTCGACGATTTTCATCATAAGGATATATTCTGTGGTCGACGATTCTTGAGTGTAGAACAGATTCTGAGGTTGATGTTCTTAGAGCACAGAATCAGTTGTTTATATTCAGTGTTTGCTCCGCAGAGCTCAGGTCGATGAACAGGATTTCTCAGGTCGATGTTCTCAGAGTACAGGTCGACGAAATCTGTTCTTTGGTCGACAAATTCTGTAAGCTGTTTATTCTTTGTTCTTTCCTTATCTGTTCCCTCTCTATTATTATTTTAAGTCATAAATTCCCTAAGTAATCAATATTTATATTCCCTATGAATATATATCATTCCTGGAGCAGCATTGATTATGGTATTCATCAGAGGATTTAATTGACATATTTCTCAGGACAGTTAGGGAACCGAATAATGACAGACATGCTAGCCGTTTTCCTTCCCAGTTTTCTAGCAAAGCATTTATAGCAGTTATTCAGGAAGATTGGTTGTCAAAGAGAATATACAGAGAGTATAATATTTCAAGAAGAAGACAGGTACTGACAATAAAAGAAAAAAAGGAAGATAATTCTTTCAGAGCAAAAAAATTTACAGAGAGATATTCTTAGCAAGAGAAGAAACTTCACAGCAGCTCAAAATCAATGTCTATCACTTTGCTCTCAAGAAGATAGAAGAATAACAACACAAACTGATCAAGAGTCTTCTTCATCTTCTCCTTCCAGGAATTTGCTGGGATAATATAGATCCATCTGCCTAAAGTTCCTAGATCTGATTTACACAAGCTGAAGACCTACACACTCCTGAATAAATCTTCTCAATCTTGAACAACTCGACATCTCAGGGGGAGCTTTGACAAGATCTGGAATCCACACAAAGTCTTCTCAAAGAGTTTTTGAGAAAAGAGAAGACTAACATCACTTTCTTTCCCATCCCACTGTATAGGATTTTAACTTCCTTTAAAAGTTAACCTGGTTCACAAGTCACCTTCCAAAAGACTTGAGTTTGGTTTTTGGGCACCTGATCAAAAGCTCAAAGGGCTGCAATATCTCCCTTCAAATAGATATTGTGGTGGCAGTCACCTGATCAAAACCCGTAGTGGATTCCTACCAGGGTGATAGAAGACTGGATGTACCCAGTTAGGGAACCACTATAAAATTCTTGTGTTGTCTCTGTGTTTGTTGTTTCCTTTTGCCTTGTGTTGTGATAGCTTAGTGTTGTTTTTCTTTGATTTTGTTAACCACTCTTAGCTATTATTATATCACATATTTTATCGCTTAACTTTATAATTGTAAAAAGTTGCAAAAGAATTTTTAATTAACTCTATTCACCCCCCCCCCCCCCCACTAGAGTTAACCAGAGATTACTCTCCCTTTTCTTTCAATTGGTATTAAAGTGAGGTTAGTCATTTTTATTTTAACAGGCCAACACCTGGACTAACCAAGATCCTAAGATAATCTCTGATTAAATCTTATTCCTTTCACACTTTATATCATGGCACAAAATAAGGATTATGCTAGCACCAGACCTCCAGTTTGCAACTTAACCAAGTTTGCCATCTGGAAGGCAAGAATAAAACTATATATGAACTATATTGATGAAGACATATTCAATTCAATTTTGACAGGACCACCAACTCCAGTGGCTTCCACCCCATCCACTTCAACAAATCTGAGTGTTGTTCCACCTCCAGATTGGACAGATGCATAGAGGAAAGCTAAGATTGCAGATGCCAAAGCCATGAACATTCTAGCTCAGACTATATCTGATGATATATTTCAAAAGGTGGTTGATTGCACTTCAGCCAAAGCCATCTGAGATTCTCTAAATTAGATGGTGGCTGGATCTACTGATGAGAGAAAGGACATGAGATCCAATCTCATCTAACAATATGAGAACTTCAAGAAGAATGAAGCTGAGTCAGTGAGTGATATGTACAACAGGCTTAGCTCAATCATCAATGAGCTAAAGACCTTGGACAAGGACATCACTTTGACAGAAGTCAATGATAAAATCCTTATGTGCTTCCCTAGCACATGGGAATCAAGAATCCGGTCAATCAGAGAAGCCAGAAGCATGACAGAAATCTCTACTGAATCACTTCTTGGAAAGCTAAAATCCTATGAGCAATTAATGAGGACTAGAGAAGCAGTAGCTGAACAGAAGACTCTAACACCTATCAGGAAGGAACACAACATTGCATTCAAAGCTGTTGAAGTGTTAGAAGGGACTCCAGTCAATGAAGAGCTGATGAGCCTCTTTGCCAAAAGACTCTTCAAGATGGCAAAGAAGGACTTCAGAAGAAAGTCATCAAGGCAAGATGATAAGCCAAGGTATGACAAGACTCCATCTAAGGAAATTGTCTATTTTGGATGCAAGAAGCCTGGACACTTCCTCTCAAAATGTACAGAAACTCAGAAGAAGGACAAAAGAAGAGAAAAGGATTCCAAAAGAACACATCATAGCAAGCCCTCCTCCAGCAAACACAAGAGGAATTAGAAAGGGTTTGTTGCAGAAACCTGGATTGATACTGAGGAAGAGTCATCATCCTCCAGCTCCAGTGATGATGAAGAAGAAGAGAAGGCAAAGGAAATTTGCCTAATGGCAATAGATAATTCCAGCAGTCAGTTAGAGGCTGAAGCTTTAGAAGATGAAAGATCTCTATCTAGAGAGGATCAGGTAATAGCATCTTATGATTTTAATTCAGAAGAATTTAAAACTGAATTTAAAAATTTGTGCTTAGATCTAATAGGCTCTAAGAAGGATATCAAACTTCTCAGAGAAAGATTAACTGAACAAGATAAGTACATTGCTGAAAATGCTAAACTAATAGATGAACTTACCTCAGCAAATGAACAAATTGCTTTCTTAAAAACTGAATTAAGCAAATCCAAGAAATTAGAAGAATAACTTAATGGTAGAAGTTTAAAACTGTTAGACATAACTAGTACTCTAAATGCTAGGGCAAATAACTGTAAACTAGGACTAGGTGCATCATCTAGTGAACCACCAATAATCCAGAAGAATCATTTGTCTAAACCTGTAAATTTCAATTCAGATAAGGGTAAGAAGAATACTAAACAAGTAGACAAAGTAAATGAAGTCTTAAAACAAATGGAACTCAAACAGAAATCTAAGAACAAGAAGAAAAATAACTACAACAATGTTCAACAGATTTCGTCGAACTCAGATTGATGAAATATGTACAGTTCGTTGACTTCAGAACGACGAACTCTGAACGCCAACTATAATAATAGTTATTCTTCGATCCACGATCGACGAAACCAGCTTGGTTCGTCGACCAGAGATCAACGATATTGGTGCCCTGAGAATGAATACTTTCATTCTTCGAGCAGAGATCGAAGGTCTTATCCCAATTCGTCGACCTCAGGTCGACGAACATACCAAAGTTCGTCGATCCCAGATTAATCTTACAGAAACTTCAACTCTAACAGAAAGTATAATAATCACCTTAATCAACCTAGGGAGAATATCAACCCATTCACCCAATGGATAATTCCTCCCAAACAATTTCACCCCTTATGGTATAAAATCCAACCTGAATGTTCTTACATTTCCAGTTTTTCTTATGAAAAGAAACAAGGACCCAAGGTGACCTGGGTCAAGAATATCTAAATTGTTTCCAAGTAGGTAAAGAACTATCCTATCACTCAAAATAAGTGATATCTGAATAGTGGGTGCTCAAAGCACATGACTGGATGCAAGGACAGCCTAATCAATTTCAAGGCAAAGTTGGGCCCAAGAGTGATCTTTGGAGATCCCAGCTTTGGACAAACTGAAATCTATGGAGACTTCAACAGTGGAGCTGTCCCTTTTAGAAAAGTGGCATATATAAACGGTCTCAAACATAACCTAATATCCATACGTCAGTTATGTGATGCAGGTTATCAGATTTGCTTTACTAATTCCAAATGTATTATTTATTCAAATAACCAAACTATTTTAATAGGTTGTAGACAAAAGAATATATACCTAGTAAACTTTAACTCTGCTAGTTCAGAACTATGTTTATTCAATCAAGTTAGTAATAACAATATTCTTTGGCATAAGAGACTAGGTCATGTTAACCTTAAGAACATCTCTAACCTATCTAGGGACAACCTTGTCAGAGAAATACCTTCTGTCCCCTACAAGAAGGAAAGCCCATGCAAGGCTTGTCAAGAAGGCAAGCAAACTAAAAATAGCTTTAAGTCAATTAATAAGAGTGACTCACCTAAGATTCTATACTTGCTATATGTGGATCTTTTTGGACTCATTGTTGTACAAAGCTTAGGATGGAAGTCTTACACTCTAGTTATTGTAGATGACTTCTCTACATTCTCTTGGGTGTTCTTCTTGAGAAATAAGTTAGATAACTTTAAAGTTCTTACAGACTTTCTTAAGAGCATAAGGATTGAGTATTCTACTCCAGTTGCATTGATCAGAAGTGATCATAGTACTGAGTTTGAATCTCTTCCCATGCAAAGGTTCTTTGAGGAGGAAGGTATCAGGCATTGTTTCTCTACCCTTAGAACTCCCAACAAAATGGGGTAGTATAAAGGAAAAAACAAAACCCTCATTGAATCTATAGGAAAATTGTTTGCAGATTCACACATACCCCTATCCTTATGGGCAGAGGTTGTGAGCATAGCAAACTATGTGCTAAATAGAAGTTTGATACACAAACTTTAGGGTAAGACCCCCTATGAATTACTCAAAGGGAAGAAACCTAAAATTGATTACTTTAGAATTTTTTGGTGTAAATGTTTCATTCATAACAATAATAAGAAATACATTAGAAAATTTGAAGCTAAAGCTACAGAGGAAATTTTCCTTGGATATTCCCAAGTTAGCAAGGCTTATAGGGTTTTCAATAAATCATCCTTAAAATTGTAAGAATCTGTACATATTTCATTTGATGAAGCTAACATGTATTATAAGGAGAAAGATTCTTCTACCTCAGATCTATTGCAGGTACCTCACTTGTGTGAGAAATTGAGTGAGTTAAACCTTACACAAAAGGTCATATCGCATCCCCCTCCACAAGCTGATGAAGACAGTGAAGAAGAATTTTTGGAAGTGCTTGAACCTCCTTCAACAGCAGACATTACTCCACAAGAGGAATTAACTCCAAATGTTGTTGCTGAACCAATTCCACCCACTGACCTTGTCACACTAAGGGATCATCCTAGATCTCAAGTGATTGGGGACGTGTCAATAGGTGTACAGACAAGGCATCAACTCAACCAAAATGTGATGTATACATGTTTCCTCTCTCAAGTAGAGCCTCAATTCATAAATGATGCAGAGCAAGATCCCCACTAGATTATTGCAATGCAAGAGGAGCTTAATCAATTTGTGAGATGCAGAGTTTGGGACTTTGTTCCAAGGCCCAAAGGCTATCCAGTAATTGGAACCAAGTGGGTATTCAGAAATATACTTGATGCCCAAGGTGTAATTGTGAGAAATAAGGCTAAGCTTATTGTTCAAGGCTATAGGCAAGAGGAAGGCATTGAATATGATCAAACCTTGCTCCTGTTGTAAGGCTAGAAGCAATTAGGATTCTTCTTGCTTATGCTGCTTTTAAGAAGTTTAAAGTCTACCAGATGGATGTCAAAAGTACTTTCTTGAATGGAGAAATAAAGGAAGAGGTTTATGTTGAACAACCCCCAGGTTTTATCTCTTCTACTCATCCCTCATATGTTTTTAAATTGCATAAAGCTCTCTATGGTCTAAAGTAAGCTCCAAGAGCTTGGTATGAAACCTTAGCTAGTTTTCTTTTAGAACACAAGTTCTCTAGAGGTATGGTAGATAGGACCCTTTTTACAAAGATGCATCAAGATAAAATTTTGATAGTACAAATATATGTAGATGACATCATTTTTGGCTCTACAGATCTCAAACTATGCAAGAGATTCTCTGATCTAATGCATTCAAAGTTTGAGATGAGTAGCATGGGAGAGCTATCATACTTCCTTGGCCTACAAGTGAAGCAATCTCCTGATGACATATTCATATCCCAATCTAAATATACAAATGAGCTTATTAAGAAATTTAGGATGGTTGATGCCTCATATATGAAAACTCCCATGGCTGCTAATGTTGTGATTGACTCTGATGAACATGGAAAACCAGTTGATCAGACTAAGTATAGGGCTATTGTTGGATCCTACTCTATCTCACAGCAAATAGACCAGACATCATGTTTGCTACATGTCTTTGTGCTAGGTTCCAAGTGAGCCCTAAGGAATCTCATCTTAGTTTCATTAAAAGGATTTTGATATATATAAAGGGTTGCCCTAATCTAGGACTCTGGTATCCAACAGAGTCAGCATTTGAGTTTACTGGATTTTCTGATGATGACTATGTTGGATGTAGAGTGGACAGTAAAAGCACACCAGGAACATGTCAGTTTCTTGGTGATAGGCTTGTATCTTGGTTTTGTAAGAAGCAAACATTAGTGTCCACTTCAACTGCAGAGGTTGAATACATTACAGCTGGCAGTTGTTGTTCACAAATTTTGTGGATACAAAACCAACTGCTGGATTATGGATACAACTTAAATAATTCAACCATATTTTGTGATAGTACTAGTGCAATTTCTATTGCACATAATACAGAGCATCATATTAGGACAAAGCATATAGATATAAGACATCATTTCATTAGAGACTGTGTGGAAAAACAGAAAATTAACCTTGAATTTATCTCCACTGATTTTCAAAGGGAAGATATTCTCACCAAGCCCTTGGATGAATCTAAACATTTGTTCTTTCTGAATCAGTTAGGAATGATAGATGGAAAGGCTTAATTTTAAATCTGTTCTTAGTGTAAACGATCTGGAAATAATTCGTCGACCTGAGATCGACGATTTGCAAACTTATCATTGGGAGTTCATCGACCGGAGTTCGACGAAATCTCTGGGTGAAGTCAGTTTCGTCAACCTGAAATCGACGATTCTTTTTCAGGAAATATTTCTCGGGACGATGAAATATCTCCATATCTTCAGTCTGAGATCGACGAATTTATCTCTTCATGAAATATTTCATCGACCTGAGATCAAAGAATTTCCTTTTCATAGGATGAAGCTTGACGTTTCACATTCTGAAAAACCTTATAACCAGGTTTTCTTCGAGCTTCATCCCGCGCTTTTAGTTCTCTTGCACTTGATCTCTCTCTTTTTCTGTTGTAGGTGATCATGGCGATTTCGGCAAGCGCTCTCACAGCAATGAAATTCGACATGGGTTTTGACATCGACTTCGAGTCTTTTCAATTCTCAGATCAAATCTTCCTAGATATTCTGAAGTTGTTTGAAGATCTACAGTTAAAGAATCTGATGACTACCAGGATGAAGATTGCGGCGATTGAAATCCGAGAATGGGTTTTCACTCTATCGGCTCCAAATGTTGATACGCTGATTGGAACAATTTCAGGTATTGCCGTTCCACTTACTCCTGATGTTTTAACTAAAATTTTTGGTTTATTGAATGGAGAAGAGGACTTAGAAATTGATTCTGCTGAGTTTGATAAAATGTTGAATCGAATGGGTTATTCTAGTGACAACCCTAGCAAATTGTTGAAGAAACATCTATCTGCAGATTATAAGTTTCTGGCAGATGTTGTGGGAAAGGTTCTGCTGGGCAAACACAGCGCCCACGATTACATAACTAGACAACAGTTTCTTGTGATGAGTGCAGTGGCAAACAAGAAGGTCATGAACTGGGCCAAAATTATGTTTGAATTGATTAAGAAGAAAAACACAAAGAAGGAAGTGAGTTTTGGATGGATTTTGGGAATTTTTCTTCAGGCCAAGGTTGCTAAATCACTGGTCTCCCCGACCATATTCATAAATGCCTTCAAGAGGCTTACCTGCGCCTTGTTTGGCATGTGGGAGAGGAACATCCCTAAGCCATCTAGGGCTTCCTCCTCCAGACCATCTGAGGGTATAAGGGCTGATCCAGCCACTCCCCACCCTACTGAGGATATTTCCATTCCCCCTGCACCTCCTCTTAATCAAACTACCTCCACATCCCTCCAGTTTTCTTCCTCATCCCAAGAACATCAACCTACACCTCTTGTTTCTCCAATTCATATTTCCACACCATCTTTTTCTCTGAATCATCAACCTTCACCTACTCAATCTCCAGTACATGCTACAACACCAGAGCATGCTACTCCTCCTCTATCCCCTCTTCCATCTCATCTTACTAACATCCCCCTTCTCAATTTGTCATCTTTACCATCATTCAATTTACTATCATCACCCATTCATACCCCATCTTCATCAGATGAGCAAATGCCAGACTCCACATCCTTCCATCCATCATCATCCACCCTCAACACATATGTATCTATTCAAACCCCAGCTGAATTCATGAATATAGTTTCACCCTCCATTTCTTCCATTCTGCAATCCATCACACCTCTCCTACAACAACTCATAGCAGAGGCTATTTCACCTCTTGCTTCTTCTATTTCAACTCTTGCTGCTCAAATTTCTGCCCTCTCTATCTCTCCTTCTTCAGTCAGGGGCCTGGCTCCAGTGCTTACTGAACCCAGGCAGGGGGAGATACTCCATGAAGAAGTAGCTCTAGCAGCAGCAACATCAGTAGAGATACAGTTTGTTGATACTGAGATACCAGATGCAGATCTCACAGAATTTTTGAACACAGATTCTGAGTCAGTTGATTTAGTTTCTTCTTTGGATATTCTTTCTGAAGACTGTTACATTTCTCCAGCAATTGAACTACAATCAGTTCTAGTTTCTCTTTGAAACATCTTTTATTTGTTTCTCCCAAGTATTGCACAGATATTATTTGATATACAGCTCCAGTTAGTAGAAACTCTTCAGGCCATTCAGGCAAGTTTTGTTTCTAACATAGTTGTGGAAGCCCAACTTATGTTATGGAAATACCAAATCTAGATGAGTTGATTATGGTAGATATTGAAGAATAAAATAAATCAGTTGTTGAAAGCACTGCTGTGTATAGTCCTCCAGCTCCAGAATTCAGGCTTCAAGCATTTTGATAAAGATTTGTGAAAGCTTTAGATGCTTTGTATGATAATTGATGAGTACGATTATGATAGGCTTTTTACTATCATATTTGTAATGAGGTCTACTATTTCCTGCCCCTTTTTGTGTTGATTTCATGATAATAGTAAAGAAATTGTCGTATCATAGATAGAAGAGCGTATTTAGAAGTCTTTGGCAGTTCTTGTAATAAACTATTTACTAAGTCTATCATTTTTCTATTGCAGGTAATGCCAACCAATGGACCTAAAAGTCTCGGAGCAAACAGAGGAGTTCACGGAGTCTACATGGTTGATGACAGGATGAAAATTTGGTGTACACGGCCTGACACACGGCCGTGTGCCTACCCGTGTCCTATGCACCTGGAGCTGAAGAATTTGGGCGCAGACGAGATATGGCACACATATTTGATTATATCCATACATCTTCAGTTAACAGAAATTCTTCAAGGTTTCATTCAGGTGTTTTGAACTCTGTTCGTGCATGAACTTCTATTTGAACCCAACTTATGTTACTGTTGAGTCCCACACTTATAGATTATGATGATAGTCATATTGTGATATACCAAATCTATGATGATATTTTGTTGATTATGGCATGGTAATTTAGAGATAAAATTCATGATATGTAATAATAAAGGTACTTTACTTAATGAAGAGTGTTGTGAATTGTTCGAAGAATATTTAATCTTAGGTTTAGTTGTTCGCGAGAGAATTTTGAGAAAAATTAACCTTTACTGCACAAATTTGTCTTTTCATGTATAATCTAATAAATGAATTTATTCATGTAATTGTTTCCATGTTTTTAGCTCCAGAATCATCCAAAATCATAGTTAGTTTAATGTAGTTTGAATCAGGCTTTTGTTTAGAGGTATGATAATAAATGGAGGGTGTCAAGTTGAAACATGGAATACGACACGAGATTGATTTCTCATATATTAAGATCTGCCTGTGAAAGTCCATCTACATAGTTGTATTTTAGATGAAATCACTTTGTTATTACTTGTTAGCAAGAAAAAATCATCAATAATCCCCAAGAATCTTCAGATGATGATGATGATGATGATTTAGATGACAGTCCTTCTACAAAGAAAAGAAAATCTCTAAGAAAAGAAAAGCCCCTCCAGCTGTTGCTCCTACACCAAACCCAACTCATGACATCCCTTACTACATTCTTCAGAATATCACTCCTTACAAGGGTATGCCAGACTGGATGTGGCTGTCTAAGAATCAATAGAAGGACAGAAAGAAAAGCAGAAGATATTCACCTCCTCCTCAGAAACATTGGAAAGGTCCTCCTCCTCCACCTGCTGCTGGTACTTCAGGCACCTCTTCTCAGAGGTCTACCTAATTCACTCAAACTTATCATAGACAACCAGGTAGATCCTCTTCATATTCTGGAAGCAGCTAGCATAGGTATCCTTCAAGAAGACAACATCAATAGCATCAACATCAACAACCTCATCAACATCTATAACAAGCTCCAAAACCTCAAAAAACTGATAGTCCAAAGAGGCCTGAATCTCCTCCTGTTCAATTTGAGGATCCTGAAACAGCTACTACTGCTAGAATGGCCAGGTTCCAGGAACTGGTTGGCTTATCAATGATAAACAAGGCTAAAGCTGAAGGAAAGGATCCCTCACAATATTCTACTATGTCCAAATACAGGAAAGAAGAATTGAATAAGTATTCAAAAGCAAATAAGTTCTTTAATGTAGATGATTATATGCAATTACAACCATAAGCTGTAGTGCCTAGTGTCACATCTCTCAACATCATTGGAGTTGCTGATAGACTATGACAAAGAGTCAAGCGGCTAATCCTAACAGAGAGATCAAGTTTACTCAGCCTGCTGCCAAAGAAAAGAATGATAAGCAAAAGGAGATAATGAAGAAGAAGAAATGAGTATATGTTGTTTAGTTTCAGACTGTATTAAACTCTTTATTCATTTACTGACACAAAGCTACATTGTATATATATCTGCTGCATGTTTTAAATCTTTCTACCAAATATATTTTTCTTTTGCTTTGTGAATGTTTTGTTACTATTTGTTTTGAAGTAACCTCACACAAATAGGGGGAGATTGTTGGAAACCTTGTTTTGATTTAGGCTAGGTTCACTTCTTAGGTTGTGTTGACCCATGATGTATAGTTGGGGTCACTAGTTTTTCTTTCTAAGTTTTAGGCCAGTCCCCCAAGTGTCAAACTTCATGGACCTGCCTGATGTGGACTTCAGATTCAAGACTTAGAAGATTTTCAAGTGTCTGGAAATTAGTTCGACGTTCGTCGAACTCAGCCCGACGAACTTAGAGCTCAGGTTGACGATTTTCATCAGAAGGATATATTCTGTGGTCGACAATTCTTGAGTGTAGAATAGATTCTCAGGTCGACGTTCTTGGAGCACAAAATCAGTTATTTATATTCAGTGTTTGCTTCGCAGAGCTCAGGTCAACGAACAGGATTTCTCAGGTCGATGTTCTCAGAGTGCAGGTCGACGAAATCTGTTCTCTGGTCGACGAATTCTGTAAGCTGTCTGTTCTTTGTTCTTTCCTTATCTGTTCCCTCTCTATTATTATTTTAAGTCATAAATTCCCTGAGTAATCAATGTTTATATTCCATATGAATATAGTCATTCCTGGCAGCATTGATTATGGTATTCATCAGAGGATTTAATTGACATATTTCTCGGGACAGTTAGGGAAACGAATAATGACAGATATGCTAGCCGTTTTCCTTCCCAGTTTTCCAGCAAGCCATTTATTGCAGTTATTCAAATTTCGAAGGAAGATTGGTTGTCAAAGAGAATATACAGAGAGTATAATATTTCAAGAAGAAGACAGGGACTGACAACAAAAGAAAAAAAAGGAAGATAATTCTTTCAGAGCAAAAATAATTGCAGAGAGATATTCTTAGCAAGTGCAAAACTTCACAGCAGCTCAAAATCAACATCTCTCACTTTGCTCTCAAGAAGATAGAAGAAGAACAACACAAACTGATCAAGAGTCTTCTTCATCTTCTCCTTCCAGGAATTTGCTGAGACAATATAGATCCATCTACCTAAAGTTCCTGGATCTGCTTTACACAAGCTGAAGACCTATACACTCCTGAACAAAGCTTCTCAATCCTGAACAACTCGACATCTCAGGGGGAGCTTTGACAAGATCTGGAATCCACACAAAGTCTTCTCAAAGTGTTTTTGAGAAAAGAGAAGACTAACATCACTTTCTTTCCCATCCCACTGTACAGGATTTTAACTCCCTTCAAAAGTTAACCTGGTTCACAAGTCACCTTCCAAAAGACTTGAGTTTGGTTTTTGGGCACCTGATCAGAAGCTCAAAGGGTTGCAATATCTCCCTTCAAATAGATATTGTGGTGGCAGTCACCTGATCAAAACTGTAGTGGATTCCTACCAGGGTGGTAGAAGAGTGGATGTACCCAGTTGGGGAACCACTATAAAATTCTTGTGTTGTCTGTGTGTTTGTTGTTTCCTTTTGCCTTGTGTTGTGATAGCTTAGTGTTATTTTTCTTTGATTTTGTTAACCACTCTTAGCTATTATAATATCACATATTTTATCACTTAACTTTATAATTGTAAAAAGTTGCAAAGAAATTTTTAATTAACTCTATTCACCTCCCCCCCCCCCCCTCTAGAGTTAACCAGAGATTACTCTCCCTTTTTCTTTCAACTTGTTAGTCTTACGAGCTGGAGGTTCGGAAGGTTGAGGTAATACTTGCATGTCCATAAATAGTCGCGGGTCTTCGGTACTGGTCCAGACGATACACCGATGGAAGTACGCTAATTTCTGGTGAGGTGTGAGGGTTTGGAGGGCTAGTATGTTGTTTATATTATGTTCTGGAGGGCATTCCCCAAAAACGTATACCCGACCATAAAAGACTGGTGGATTCTTGCAATAGTATTGCAGAGACTCTAGAGTACCCCTAGTACGTGTTCAGAATGTTTTGGTGTGTACAAAGGTGTACGAGAGGTCTAGGCTAGGCAGTGTGCATACAAGCCTAGGAGTGGAGGTACCCGCTCCACTGCTTCCGTAGCCACAACGGTAGTACTTGAAAGACTAGCTATCTCCGAAAAGGCGGGAAATGAAAGGTATATGCAGTACAGATTCGAGTCATGTGGGTGAGTTGTATATGTATGAATCGAGTCAACAACATAGTATAATCATTGCATTGCATAACATTCATTTCTCGCAGATCCTCATCATATAAATTAGTTTGGGCTCTTTTATATGATGAGTTATATTATCAGAAATCTTAACTTATAAGTTTGTATAGACATTCATATAAGCTAAGATACGCTTCTATGATGGTAGTGTAGTTTCTTTTACTTTACTTACTTTACTTGCGTCGCACTTTACTTATTGTTTCTTACTTCTTACTTCCTACCTGTTTACTTCTAGCATAGAGTTTTACATATATACTATTAGTTAGAGTCATGTCACCTGCTTTTCTATATTGCTTTGTTGTCATCATCTTTCTTCCTCCCGTGCGGTGCCTAGGAGTCACTGGAGTGAGGCGAGGATGAAGCGGCTTAGTATTTTTGACTAAAGGTCGGTGAACCACATCATCTTAGGAGCGTATGGAGCCTCAGCAGCAGTACCACCAGAAGAACCAACAGTTCGATGAGGCGGAACTTGAGGAACAGTTGCCACACACTACTACTACCACTACTGGATGTCAGATTGATGAGTATTATTATTAGCTTTTGCATTATAGTGTAGAGAGAGTGTGTGTTTTCATTTATACATGTACTGGGCTTAAGCCCTTATTCTCAAATCTTTCATTTTGCACTAATTGAGGACTATACCTTTTTCATCTATCTTTATCTATTATAAAGAAGTATAGATCTCAGATCGCAACCGTTGAATTGAAATCATACATTTAATCGCAACCGTTCGATCACACATATGCATCTGAGCCACCCATACTTTTTCTTAGGTCTCCTAAACATATGATAGGGCATCTCAAATCTACATTTTTTGTTGGGCGGGCACCCTACAACCCGCCATCCCAGTCAAATATGTGGGCTATAAAATCAAGCCCAAAATCTGCTAAAGAAGCCCGCCAGGAAGCCAGATAGCACGATAGCCCGCCAATTTTGGGCCCATAATCACATCACTTCTTCTAAAAGAAGACTGCCTAATATATACCCAAAAACCAAAAGAAACTGGCGGTGTGGGACTAAATCCCGCCTGGGATTAATACAATCCCAGGCGGGATTAATCCCGCCTATAGTATGTGGGATTCCTACGGGGGTGGGGGGCGGGCGAAGCCCGCCGGGGGTTCAAGCGGGCGAAGACAGCCGGGGGGTCAAGCAGGCGAAGCCCGCAGCGACGCATCGAGAACGGGCTTTCGAAGCCTGCCGGGGGGCGGGCGAAGCCCGCCGGGGGGGTCAAGCTGGCGAAGCCCGCAGCGACCCATCGAGAACGGGCGAAGCCCATTCTAAGATGCTAGTGTGTGTGTGTGTGTGTGTATGTATATATCTATATATATATATATATCTATATATATATAGGGCTGGAATCAGGTGCGAACAGGAAATTTCTGCGAATATGCGAAGGATGCCGCTCGACCGTCCATTATTATGATTCGTGATTTCATCTTTCTCCCCTATCGCATTTTCCTTTCCCGCTAGTAGAAAGCCCTTTTCCTCCCGATCGACCTCTTCCCCCCCCCCCCCCAGCGGCAACCCTCTCCTGGCGACAACGCGCTCTCCCTCCCGGTGGCAGCTATTTCGCGATTTCTTCTAATCCCTATCCCGCCCCTCGATTTCATTTCCCCCTCGACGCTTTCCCCGGGCTACAAACCCTTCCCGGCCATGGCGCCATCTCCGCTTTGATGAGCAGTTTGAATGTTCAATTTGATGAGCAGTTTGAATGTTCAATTTGATATTGTCCAACGTATGCTTAACTGGAAGCTTAACTATGCAGTTTGAATGTTCAATTTGGTGAGCAGTTTGAATTTTCAATTGAATTTATGCAGATAAATTTATGCAATATTGTAATTTGATATTGTCAATCAAATATTGCTTCTGGAGGGAGAGAACGCCGAGAGGGAGATGGTGTTATTGTCCTAATGTTGTCTTGAGAGGGAGAGAACGCTGGGAGAGAGCTGTCGTCGGGAGAGAGCTGCCGCCGAGAAGGATAGATAGCTGTCGCTGGAAATGAAATAGCTGCCGCAGGTGTAACGCCCCAATTTCCATAAGAGGGAGATAGATAGCTGTCGCTGCGTTCGTCGATCCGGCCAGCGGTCGACGATCTTGGGTCGACGATCAGGCCAGCGATCGTCGATCTGGCCAGCGCTCGGTCGGGAGGGAGAATTTTTTCATCTCGCTGTCGGCGAGATGGAGCTCCGTCGGGAGGGGGATACTGCAGGGATGGAGCGTCGCCGGGAGGGAGATGTACCGTCGGGAGGGAGAAGAGCTCTGTTCGCGGGAAATGAAATAGGGCCACGGGAGGAACATGAAATCGCGAAATCTTTATTTGGACGGTCAGATGTGCTCTTCGCATCTTCGCACATTCGATGTCTTCGCATGAGATTCGAGCCATATATATATATATATATATATATATATATATATATATATATATATATATATATATATATATATATATGGCTTGGGATTTGTAGACTTGTCTTTTTATTACTTTACTTCTTTTCTCATTGTCCATGTGATATGATCGTAATTGCCGGTGGGATCGGCATCTTGTAGTGGTGACTAACTTGTAAGTTGGTGTCACCGCAAGACGGCGGTTCTGGGCATAAAATCTTCCCTCGGTCATGCTCAATTACTGGGAGGGGGGATTTTACACCTTTACCCTCTGGTCGTCGCCATGGTCATCACCCCACTCCCACTTCTTCTAGTAGTCAGCAGTCTCCCCTCCTCGCTGTTGGGTGTGGTTCTCATCCGATGCGGAGAAAACCACCGAGCTTGTGCGTATCGAGTTCGTAATACGCTCTCGTGACTCCCGAGCGTTTCTGTTTCCTTCTTAAAATCTGGCAGAATTTTTAATATATATATACAAGCATGCATCATGCTTTGTATATATATATATATATATATATATATATATATATATATTAATAAAAAGCATGCGGATCATGCTTGCTATTAATATACATATATATATATATATATATAGATGCAGATAGCAGCTTGTGAAAGATAGCAACTTAAGAAAAAAAAAGGAGAGGCACCGAGAGAATAATAGCTTGGGAGAACGGAGAGGTTGCAGCTCCGCCATCATTGTTGCCGCCGCCGCCGCGTTATTGAAACGCCATCGCCGCGTCGTTAAAAAGCTGTCAAAGCCGCCTTTGTTTGGAGGCCGCCGCCACCGCCGTTGCTTCAGTAGTTTGGGCATCGTACTACAACGTTGATGTGATCACGCTGCACAAATCAAGAAGGTTCACTGGAGAGGATTTCTTAAATCCGCCATTTGTTCCTATTGGGTATTTTGTATTCTATTATATACCATTTGTGTAGCGACGTGGTGAAGATCCTTTGTGGATCGAGGAGGGAAAGCCTGTAAATTTTTTTGCGTGTTTTTATACACGTTCTAGTGGAGGCTTTCAGGATTGGACTCTGATCGTCCTGTGATTTTCACCCAACTGGGTTTCCACGTTAAAAAATCTTGCGTGTTGTCTTTATTTCATTTTGTATTTGTACCCGCTAAAACGATCGTGCAGGTGCTTGCGCTAAATTAATTTGCAGGTGCTCAGGTCGGGTTTGCATGCTCTCAAACCCAACAAGTGGTATCAGAGGCAGGTTGAGTGACAGAGCCGCTCAGTGACAGAGCAGATACCGGGCTGACCTTTGGGGTTTCAGGACGAGTCGATCGGGATCTCAGGTGTGCAATTGGGAGTGGTAGTTTACGACCATTGGCCCGCTGGCTATCCTCTCCAGTTGCATACTTTGAGATAGTCGACTCAAAGATCAGTGGTCGGTCCGGCGAGTTGGCAGAGCAGAATGGAGTCCTCATCAGGTCTGGAGCAGATGGTAAAGTTAAATGGTGCCAATTATCACCAGTGACATTTACTGATGGAGGATTTGATATATGTGAAGGGTTGGCATGCTCCTATCTTTGAGGAGATGCCAAAGGACACGGATCCGGAAAAATGGAAGGTGGAACATCGGAAGCTGTGTGGGTTTATCAGATGGTTCGTATAGCCGAACGTCTACAACCATGTGGCTAGCATCAATGATGCAAAGGATCTGTGGAAGACTCTCGAGACCTTGTATGCCAAGAGCACGGGCATCAACAAGTTATATTTGCTGAAGAAGCTTGGAGAGTTCAGATACCGGGAGGGCTCACCTATATTGGATCATGTCAACGAGTTCCAGGGGATAATTGATCGACTGACTGCCATGAAGGTGACTTTTGAAGATGAGGTGAATGCATTGTGGTTACTCAAGTCACTTACAGACTCTTGGGAGATGGTCAGAGTTTCTCTGATCAATTCCTCCCCCCAGGGGATTGTTTCCATGGAGATCGCCAAGAGTGGGATCTTGAATGAGGAGGTGAGACGAAAGTCTTAGGGGACTTCAGGCACTTCTTCACGAGCTGACGTTCTCTTTACTGAGTCCATGGGGAGAGGAAGGAGTAAGAGCCGAGGAAGGAAGGAGGACAGGAGTCAGAGTAGGGGCAAGTTGAAGTCACGTTATCAGAACGTGGAATGCCACTACTGTCATAATAAGGGCCACATCAAGAAATTCTGTTACTCGTTGAAGAACGATCAGAAGAAGGGGATTGCCACTGAGGGCAAAGATGAGGGTCACACGGCAGCCACCGTTTCGATTGAGGAGGACGACGTCATTATTGTTGGCGACGACGTCACGGCTGCACTCTCGTGTGACGACCGATGCTGGATCGTTGACTCTGGAGCCTCTGCGCATGTCTCCCACAACAGGGAGCTATTTGCCACTTACACCACTCATGACTATGGGGTGTTGAGGATGGGCAATGGGGATACGTCTAAGGTACTTGGGCGTGGAGACATGCATTTGAAGACAAGCACTGGAGCCCTACTAGTTCTGAGGGATGTACGACATGTGCCAGACATCCGTTTCAATCTGATATTGTTGGCAGACTTGGAGATGAAGGACACCTGAGTGTCTTTGGAGGAGATTTATGGAAGCTGATCAGGGGATCACTTGTGATGGCCAGGGGTTATAGAGATTCTGGACTGTACTACATGGAGGGGAGGCCTGAAGCTGCGCAGGCCAACTCCGTCAGGGATGAGGCATCCACTTCCTTATGGCATAGGAGGCTGGCACACATTAGCCAGAAGGGTTTGGGATGCCTAGCGAAGAAAAAGCTCATTAGTGACATTTCTGGTGATCATTTGAAAAGGTGTGACCATTGTATGGCTGGGAAGCAGAACAGGATTTCATTCCTGAGCCACACGTCCACCAAGAGATCGGAGCCTTTGGAGCTAGTTCATACTAATGTTTGCAGACCTCTAAAGGTCCAGACTAGAGGAGGAGCTTTGTACTTCGTTACTTTCATCGACGATCATTCGCGGAAGCTTTGGTTCTACGCTATCAAGACCAAAGATCAGGTCCTCGATACTTTCAGGAGATTCCATGCTGAGGTAGAGAGACAGTCTGGGAAGAGGCTGAGATGCATTAGGTCCGACAACGGGGGAGAGTACATTGGTCCGTTTGACGAGTACTGCAGGGACCATGGCATCAGACATGAGAAGACCCCACCGAAGACGCCGTAGCTGAATGGCGTAGCTGAGAGGATGAATCGGACACTGATGGAGAGGATTCAGTGCATGCTATCTGAGTCAAAGCTGCCAGGGATGTTCTGGGGCGAGGCTCTTCTTACTGCAGCGCATGTCATCAATCTCTCGCCGAGTTCAGCTTTGCAGGAGGATGTCCCTGATAGGGTCTGGTATGGGAAAGACCCCTCTTACAGTCCCTTACGGGTATTTGGCTGCAAAGCCTTTGTGCACGTCCCCAGGGACGAGAGATCGAAGTTGGATCCGAAGACCCCGACAGTGTATTTTCTTGGGGTACGGCTACAGTGGAGAGTTTGGGTACAGGTTCTTTGATCCAGTTGAGAAGAAGCTTGTACGTAGCCGTAATGCTGTTTTCTGTGAGGATCAGACTGTTGGTGATCCTGAGGGGACTGTTGAGTTTGAGGTTGATTCTCGCACTACTGCAGAGTTACCTATGGTTGGAGTTGATGACACCGAGGAGGCCATTGAGCCTGTGCCAGTATAGGGTACTGATACCCTTCCGGATCATGATATCACCAGATGGTCAGGAGTTGATGATGGTCTGACTGCGGAGGATCGGACAATGTCCGCTGATAACAACAGAGTTCATAGGACATTACTAATGATGTCACTGAACCACCGTATGCCCCTAAGGGCAAGAAGTCCTTGAAGAATCTGAGGGTGCTCAGATACAAGGCAGGCCTGCGGAGGTCTTTGATGAGATCTTCTCGCCGGATGTCATCTATTCGGGTTGCTTGGACTTGCTGCAAGGCCAGATGGATGTCAAGACCGCTATGGCGATCTTGAGGAGGATTCTGGAGCAGCAGGGCTTTACAGAGTAAGGTCATGTTACTTGCTGCTGAAGCAGGCCTCACGGCAATGGTATGAGTTTGATTCTTTCGGGGGAGCCTCAGGAGGACCACCCTTGACCACTACGTGTTATCAGCAGATGCTCCGAGGATTTCATCTGTGGAGATGTTGCACCAAGAAGCGTCAGTGGTCCCATGTCAGTTGCTATGCAAGAGGAGATGCAGTCACTGCAAAAGAACCACACGTATGACCTGGTGTCAAAATTGCCTAAGGGCAAGAAGTCCTTGAAGAATCAGTGGAGGCGTGTTTTGACACAGGGTGAAGAAGGGTGATTCCTCCACACCTCTCAGATACAAGGCCAGGTTGGCCTTGGTGAAGGGCTTTGGACAGCGACAGGGTGTTGACTTTGATGAGATCTTCTCGCCTGTGGTGAAGGTGGCTGCTTTTGGGAGTCGTTTGGGTGTCTTGAAATCATATAGATCCGGAAATTCGGAATAGGGGTTGCCCATCTACTTGGACTTGCGTGTGCAACGGGGCTTGATTTGGAGATAGAGCAGATGGATGTCAAGACCGCCTTTCTGCATGGCGATCTTGAGGAGGAGCTATACATGGAGCAGCCTGAGGGCTTTAGTGTTAGGGATTTGAAACGGGGGGTAAGGTTATGTGGAGCCACTTGCAGAAGCTACGGGTTTATATGCACGCCTGGAGAAGCAGGCCTCACGGCAATGGTATAGGAAGTTTGATTCTTTCATGGGGGAGATCGACTTCAGGAGGACCACCCTTGACCACTGCGTGTTCATCAAGCAGTATGCTCCAGAGGATTTCTTTTGATAAGACATTCTGTTGTTGTACGTGGACGATATGTTGATCGTCGTATCATCCTGGAGGAACAATGCTCGCATTGCTGAGTTGAAGCGGCAGTTGAGTTCTACTTTTGAGATGAAGGATCTAGGTGCTACGAAGACTATTTTGGGGATGCACATTCGCAGAGACAGGGGAGCCAGATTACTTTGGTTATCACAGGAGCGGTACATCCGCAAAGTTTTGCAGAGATTTGATATGGATCAGGCGAAGAAGGTGAGCACGCCTCTTGCGGCTCACTTCAGGCTTACCGCTGATCAGTGCCCCAGCACACCCGAGGAGATCGAGGCGATGCAGAAGGTTCCGTTTGCATCTGCAGTTGGAAGCCTTATGTATGTGATGGTGTGTACACGACCAGATATTGCGCATGCCGTTGGGACAGTCAGTAGATTTCTCTCCAATCCTGGGAGAGAGCATTGGAGCGCAGTGAAGTGGATACTGAGATACCTGCAGGGGACTTCAGATTTGACGTTGAGATTTGGGGACAATGAGTCTGAGCTGTTGGGCTACACTGATGCTGACATGGCTGGAGATGTGGATTCTAGGAGATCGACGTCAGGACACATGATTCTGTTTGCAGGGGGAGCTGTCTCGTGGGCGTCGAGGTTGCAGAAGTGCGTTGCACTGTCCACTACGGAGGCTGAGTTCATTGCGGTTACTGAGGCTGGGAAGCAGTTGCTTTGGATGAAAAGGTTCATCAAAGAACTTGGATTCACTCAGGACCGATATACACTCTTGTGTGACAGTCAGAGCGCTATTCACCTGGGGAAGAACCCCACGTTTCACTCGAGGTCGAAGCACATCGACACTCGGTATCATTGGATACGTGATGTTTTGGAGCAGAAGGAGCTCGACTTACAAAAAGTGCATACTGATGACAACGGGGCAGATATGCTCACAAAGTCATTAACGAGGGGGAAGTTTGAACACTGCTTGAGGATCGCCGGAATGGCGGTTTCCTCCTCATCGTTGTGAAGGGGGAGAATTGTTGGGTGTGGTTCTCATCCGATGCGGAGAAAACCACCGAGCTTGTGTGTATCGAGTTCGTAATACGTTCTCGTGACTCCCGAGCGTTTCTGTTTTCTTCTTAAAATCTGGCAGAATTTTTAATATATATATACAAGCATGCATCATGCTTTGTATATATATATATATATTAATAAAAAGCATGCGGATCATGCTTGTTATTAATATACATATATATTTATATATATATAGATGCAGATAGCAGCTTGTGAAAGATAGCAACTTAAGAAAAAAAAGGAGAGGCACCGAGAGAATAACAACTTGAGAGAACGGAGAGGTTGCAGCTCCGCCATCGCTGTTGTCGCCGCCGTCGCGTTATTGAAACGTCATCGCCGCGTCGTTAAAAAGCTGTCATAGCCGCCTTTGTTTGGAGGCCGCCGCCACCGCCGTTGCTTCAGGAGTTTGGGCGTCGTACTACAACGTTGATGTGATCACGCTGCACAAATCAAGAAGGTTCACTGGAGAGGATTTCTTAAATCCGTCATTTGTTCCTATTTGGTATTTTGTATTCTATTATATATCATTTGTGTAGCGACGTGGTGAAGATCCTTTGTGGATCGAGGAGGGAAAGCCTGTAAATTTTTTTTGCGTGTTTTTATACACGTTCTAGTGGAGGCTTTCAGGGTTGGACTCCGATCGTCCCGTGGTTTTCACCCAACTGGGTTTCCACGTTAAAAAATCTTGCGTGTTGTCTTTATTTCATTTTGTATTTGTACCCGCTAAAACGATCGTGCAGGTGCTCGCGCTAAATTAATTTGCAGGTGCTCAGGTCGGATTTGCGTGCTCTCAAACCCAACACTCGCACCATGCCAACGGTGAGCGTCGGCAGAGATCATCTCTTGCAGGCACTTTGTCGATACTATAGTAAGCAATGTGACATTTGTTTTTCTCTTCCTCCCTATGGGCTTTCCTCATCTTTGAAAGCGCATGCGTTACAACGCAAGAGGAATTTGAAGAGATTTGCTTCGAGTACGAGATTGAACTTAACGATGCGGTAAGGTGCCTAACGACATATATGTTAATTATCCTATTTCGTTTTCTTTTGTTTTCTCATTTGCTTAGAAACACTAACCTGTTATATGTTTTATGTGTTTTTCTGCGATTTATAGACAATTGAGAAAAAAATGATTAGAATGATAAAGCACCTGAAAGTAGCAATCGGGGATGGTGAGCAAGTCATATACAAAATCGAGGTTACTATTAAGAGATAATATTTTCTCATCGTCAAATATTTAACATTTTTCCTACTTTAACGACTTCTTACATAATTGAGCGAATCAAGTAAAGAATAAGTGCAACTTTTGATTGTTAACATTTTAGTCTAGAGTATTTTTGATGTCATTATTACACTATTGGGAGGAGACAAAAATGCCATTGAAATCTTTACTAAGGGTAGCTAAACACGTAGTGGGGGATGAATAGGTTTGTTTTAAATCTTTTTAAGTCTTTTTAACTTAGGTCTTGATGTTAGCTTTCAAGAATAACCAACAATACAAAAGATTTATATTGGTTCTCCTATCTCGGGTACATCCACTTTCTCACTTCACCTATCTAGCAGAGTGCTAGATTCGGTTAACTCCTCCTTTATACTCGGCTCCTTGAGCTTACACCTCAGATCCCTCGGGATCTTCCAATTCAGAGTTAAACGACTCCTACAACTCAGACTGCTTCAAGTCCTACCTAAAATACTATCTCCAGTCTCCTACCTCAAGCACAACATCCCTACAGCTTAGAGTTACGCAACTCCTACACCTCAGAGATCCACTTGAACTCCTACATCAGATCCACTTAGGATCTTACCACTCCGAGTCAACAACTCCTACCACTCAGCCTTTATAAAATAGGCTTGCAACTCAGATCTCACAGAGATCCTATGGGTTTGAGTAAAGGTTTGATGAAACTGACTCTAGAGAAAAGTCTCAAAGTCTTCTTCCTGGACTATGTAGAAAACAGTCCTCCTTCTCCATAACAACTGGAAAATATATCTTCAGAGTTGTATTAGCCTATGTTGTGAAGATCTTCTACAGAGCTCTGCTCCTTTTTCAAGCTTAAGAAAAATTTAGTTCTGTATAGCATGCTTGAAGATGAACAGTGAAAATGTCTTGAGCTCTGCTAGTTGACTTTTGTAGAAAAATTAGGGTTTGTAGAAATGACAAAAGTTCTTGCTACAAAAGTTCTTCTAAAGACTGACCATGCTCTGCTTTTATAAGTCGGTCATGGTAAAGACTTTGTGCCTCTTTTAGAACGTGACATGGGCATCTTTAATTGTTGTTTTATCCCTGATAACACTGTCGGAGAAGTACGACATTCTTTGTCTTTTACTGCTCTATCTGCTTTAATTTGAATTTAAGAATGACGTCAGCATATTTGACGTTACACCTATGGACTTAGAAAAATCTTCTTGACAACTGGTATAGGCATTGAGTGTAGTCGTGTGACTCAACGAATTAGTTGTAAATGGTTAAGTTCATAAGGGTTGAGTGAACAACCTTCACTCTACGCATTTATAGTTAGCAGAATTCTACCTTACTGAAGAGGCGTTGAGTGAATGTTGATCACTCATTGCTTTTGAATTCAACTCCTTTCTAAATCAGGCGTTGAGTGAACTGTCCTCACTCAACGCATTTGCACATTGACAGCTTCCCTTTCCGCATGCGTTGAGTGAACGACATTCATTCAACGCATTTACACTTAGCAGAATTTCTGAGTAGGCATTGAGTAAACTGCCTTCACTCAACATATTTCAACTTGGACAGAATTTCCTGAGTAAACGTTGAGTGAACTGCCTTCACTCAATGCTTTTGAACTTAGCAAAATTCTTTGAGCAGGCATTGAGTGAACCTTTTTCACTCAGTGCATTTGTACTTAGCTGAATTCTTTGAGCAGGCGTTGAGTGAACCTTCTTCACTCAATACATTTGTATTTAGCTGAATTTAAGTCCTGCTCTACTGAGGCTTTGAGTGACTGAATATCAGTTGATGCTTTTTGGCCTCTGGCGTTGAGTGATGTGTGATCACTCAATGCATTTGTACTTAGTCTGACTTTACCAAGTGTTCTGTCTTCTGTCCAGCCAAACCTCTGACATATATAACCTGTCTAATCATTGAATAGTTGACTTACTACATATATGAACTTGAACACATATCAAATATATGCTTATGTATATTATTAACATACGGTCTTCTTTAAATCAGAGACATTGTAGTCAATGGACCCAACAATCTCCGCTTATTTAAAGAAGTCAGAGCCCTAATCAATGATATACACTATCTCACAGAAATAATAATTTCACGAAATAAAGAATGTAAAATTGCACATAGATAAATTTTGATTAACAAAAAATTGGATAACCATTCATAGAAGTATGCATACTATAATAGTTCATTTTCCTAAGGTCCTAAGGAACCTATTACATATGTTATTTTTAGGCATTAGATTCCTTAATGACTGTGCCCCAGCTTGATCTTTTTGCAGCCTTCACCCTATCTTCTTTCTCCTTTTGCCTCTACCTCTAAAAGTAGTTGTATGGCTTTGGAAAGTATCTGCTAGGCTCTAGAGCATCAGACTGAATTGTACCATCTCTCTTATCTCTTCTAAATTTTTTGCTCACTTCTTCCTTTCTTTCAAACTGGGCCCATTCAATAAACTTATGAGTTTGACCCTGTGAGTCTTGTTCTCTTTCATTTGATCACAGGCAGATAGAATGATAGTCCTTGATTGAGGACTTCATAGCTCAAAATTTAGCATGGTCTCCATTTCTTCTCTATACATTTTCTTTATTTTGCCTGGCTTGTTCTTCCTCATCTACAACTGACTTGCCTTTGGAATTGGATAGTTGTTGAGTGGTGGGACTGAATGCAGGTATAGCAGCAGCTGTATCACCAACTGATTTAGCTCCATCAACAGGAATTACAGACTCATTCACAGGTTCTTTGAATATGATAGGATCTTGGCCCAGTGCAACATTGATTTCATTTGAAGTAAAAATTGCAGGATCAACACTAGCCTTTATCATTATCCTATCCCCCTTTATGACTTCTTCAAAGACATCTTTGCCTAGGGTAGTGGTCTTTTGAGACAAATGATTAACACCTGCATTGATAAGATTCTTCACCTGCAACATGTGATCATATAAGAATTGGGTGCATGCATTTGTTCTTCTCTCTAGACTAACCTTGTTGGCTTCTATGATGTCATTTTGTATTTCATGCATCATTTTCATGTTTTTTGTAGTGATACATTGATTTTCTATAATATCATTCTGCTTTTGCTAAATCTTAGCAAGCCTTTCTTTAGTGTATGTAACAGTTGGAGCAGCTTTCTTAAAGAATGCAACTATATTATCCTTGAACAGATTCACTTCAAATCTTATAGACTTGATCTCAGTGGATAGATTTTGTCTTAGTTCTTTTATAGAGTCATCCACATAATGTTCTATTTGCCTCCTCTGCTCATCTAACACTCCTTTTAACTGAGACAAAAAGGAGGAGGGCATTACATCAGTCAGTTGAGATGTCCCTGGGAAGAAGACATCTTCAGCATCCCTCCTTATATATCCCTTTACTTCTGAATCAACCACTTCAAACTTAGAGGAGTGAGCAAGAATGTCTACAGCAGGCTTATCAGCCTTAGATAACTCAATCACATTTTCAGCTTCTTGAGCAGGGAGTTCTGTATGAATCTCCAGCTCAGGTTGTGAGCTATCCAGATCAACTGTAAGTAAATTAGCATCAGCCCTGGGAGCATCTTCATGGACTAGCTCTTGAACTTGCTCCCCCTCAATTTGAGTAGTAGAGGGCAGCAGTTGAGATTCAACAAGATTTTGACATATTCTTTCCTATAGTTTATCCGGGAAATATTCAATCCGGTCTTATAAACTAATAGGAGATTGATCTTGCTCCCCCTCAGCAAGAGCATCTATAATGAGGGCCTCCCCCTCAATAACTGCAGAAATCTTGTCCAGAAGATTAGTGATAACTTCCTCAGCAAGTTCCATTTGAGTATCTTCCTCAATCTTAGTATGAGACACACTGTTGGGTATATTCTTAACAGCAAGCTCAGAGGTAACTGAGACTTGAGCACTAGCATCTTTCCTAACCTCTCCAGAAGATTCTAACAATTCTGGATCATGAGGTTCAGGACCACTGTCCTCAGATGAACTGTTGTTGGAACTGTCTTTATGAACTGTGATAACTTTCTTCTTCCTTTTTCAGATCAGTAAGTTGTGGGTGGTTGACCAGAAATCTATCCCACCTTTCAAGCATCCTTATGTCCATTTTCTCATGTGGTGAATCTTGGCTCCTAGCCTCATATTCAGTAGCTCAGGTGTAGTGTTCAGCAAGAACAAAGATAGTATCCTGCCTAAATTGGGTTCAGGAATACACTCCACAATTCTCTCAAAGATTACTTTTCCCCAATCAGTTTTCTTGGTTAGTATCACTCTGGACATCAACTCAAACATCTTCCTTGATATCTTATCATTTGAACCTGTCTTGCAGATGAGGACTTGCCAATGATATCTACTAGGAACTTCCTTTTTAGGTTCATTTCCTTCCTCAAGATGGATCATGTGGTGTGCTTAGACAAGCCACACCATTTAAGGGTAGACTTTACATCCTCAAGAAATAATTCATCTTCTTTATTAGAAGAACTAAACTTGGTCAGTCTCAAACCCTTACTTAGCCTCCTTACAATAAGTTTAATTTTGTTTCCACTTAGGGGTGTCTTAATCTTGCTGGAAGATGAATCTACGTTTGGATTTGAGTAAAGTTCCAACACCTCTCTTTTCCAAATACAGCACGGCTCTAACAATAGAAATTCTAGGTTTGCGACTTGTATAATATGAAGAACTAACTATACCTCCTCAGGTGCATCCTTGAATCCATTTTTGACAACTTCTGAACCTTCGAAAAGTAAATCAACACCTTTTGGAGCCATTGCAGCAGAGAATTGAGGAGAGGAAGACGAATATGGCTCGAGAAATTAAGAGCAGGTACGCAGAGAGACGAATAGAGCTAAGGAATTATGTGCATTATCCTAAGCACACATTTCTATTTAGAGTTTCCCTATTCGATAATGTGGAAAGGAACGTACCTATCGTGATTTATATGAGATGATAAACGGTTGTGATTAATCCATTTAATTTGACGTATCCTGACCCGCCAGTTGTATTAGTTAAGTGCACTCGACGCTCTCAACGCCGGGAGTTAACTCAATGCACTCAACGTCTGTAGTTAACTCAGCGCACTCAATTCCTGAACATTGAGCCATTTCCTTCCTTATTTACCTGCATAAGGTTAACCTCCAAATGCACACATACATGTATTAGAAATGTATTACCATACTGGTGCTGCTTCAAGTTCAACATACCCAATTCAAATTTAAAGGTGTTGAACTTGGCTTCATCAAGAGGCTTAGTAAATATGTCAGCCACTTGTTTGTCTACGCGGACAAACTCAAGGCTGATATCTTCATTCTCAACATATTCTCTAATGAATTGATACCTAATTTCAATATGTTTGGTCCAGCTATGTGAAACAGGATTCTTAGTTATTGAAATTGCACTAGATGAATCACAGAACATAGGGTTTTACTTAGCTGAAGATTGTAATATGGGAGTTGATGTTGAATCCATAGTAGTTATGTACAGCAACTTTCGGCTGAAATGTACTCTGATTCTACAGTGGAGATGGCTATACTGGTATGTTTCTTGCTACTCCACGATACTAGCCTTCTCCTTATAAACTAATAGGTGTCTAATGTGTTTTTCCTGTCTTCTTTATAACCTGCAAAATCTGCATTTGAATACCTTATTAGTTCAAAGTCATTATTCATAGGGTACCACAGATCAAGATCAGGTGTGCCCTTGAGATATCTCAGAATTCTTTTGGTAGCAGAATAATGAGACTCTTTAGGGCAAGCCTGGTACTTAGCACAAACACGTGTAACAAACATAATGTCTAGCCTACTAACAGTCAAATAGAGGAGGGATCCAATTATGCCTTTACATATGGTTTTATCAAATGGTTTCCCAGTCTTATCCTTGTCTATTGACATAATTGACCCCATAGGAGTTTTCATGATGGAGGTACTCTCCATTTCAAACTTTTTGATTAACTCCTTGGTAAACTTAGACTGAGAGATGAATAACTCATCCTCTGATTGTCTAACTTGGAGGCCCAAGAAATACTTGGGTTTGCCCATACTTCTCATTTCAAACTATCCTTGCATAAGTTTAGCAAACTTCTTACAAAGGTCATTATCAGTAGACCCAAAAATTATGGCATCTACATAAATTTGTACTAAAATTATCTTACCCTTGGCTTTCCTTAGGAATAATGTCTTGTCTATCTTCACCCTTGAGAATTTGTTCTCAATAAGAAAGCTAGACATGGTTTCATACCATGCCCTAGGGGCCTTTTTCAACTCATACAAAGCTTTTCTTAACTAAAATATATGATCAAGAAAGTTAGGATTGACAAAACCTGAGGGTTGATCAACATAGACCTCCTCTTTCAAGTCATCATTCGGGAAAGGTGACTTAACATCCATTTGGTAGACCTTTAATCCCTTGTATGCAGCATATGCAAGGAATAACCTTATAGTCTCTAGTCTATCAACTAATGTAATGGTTTGATCAAACTTAACACCTTTCTCTTGCTTATATCCTTCGACACCCAGTCTAGCATTGTTTTTGATGATAACACCATTTTCATCAAGCTTGTTTCTATAAATCCATTTAGTTCCAATGATGTTTTGTCCATGAGGTCTGGGAACCAGCTTCCAGACATTACATTGAACAGGTTCAATTCTTCTTGCATAGCCACATTCCAAAATGTGTCTATGTTGGCATCTTCAAATTTCTTAGGTTCAACTTGAGACAAAAAGCTTGAGTACATTACAACGTTGAGGATTCTACTCCTTGTTGTAACACCCTGGCTTGTATCCCTAATGATTAAATTTTTGTGATGATCTCTTAGGTGTCTGACAGCAGCTGGCATCCTTTCTTCAGAATCTTGAGCCTCAACTTCAGGGGCTTGAAGATCATCTTCCATTTCTAATCTACCTAGACCTTCTTCTGGAATGATCACACCCTCATCCTCTTCTAGTTCAACAGGAGGTGTGTCATTGATGCTCAGTTTGTGCATCCTCAAATATGCACCTACAGTTCTAGAGGAACTTGGCAGCTCACTGTGAATCATAGAGGACTCATCAAACACTATATTAACAGACTCTTATACATCTTGATGTTTCAAGTTGTAGACCCTATAGGCTTTGTTGTGGTTGTTATACCCAACAAAAATACCCTCATAGGATTTGGAAGCAAATGTTATCAAGTAGGACTTCTCATTATTTAGCACAAAAAATTTGCTTCTAAAGATCCTGAAATAGGAAATATTTAGTTTTCTAACTTTCATAATCTTATAGGGAGTCTTCTTGTGGTACTTGTTGATAGTGGCCCTATTTAGGACATGACAAGCAGTTTTCAATACCTCAGCCCAGAAATATTCTGAGAGAGAAGTGTCACTAAGCAATGTCCTCCCAGCCTCTACGAGAGTCCTATTTTTCCTATCAGCAATTCCATTTTGCTGAGGTGTTCTTGGAGAAGAAAACTCCTGAAAAATATCTTGCTCTTTTCAGAACTCTATCATGCTTTCATATTGAAACTCTGTCTCATTGTCACTTCTGAATTTAACAACAGTACAGCCCTTTTCATTCTTAATTTGCTTGACAAAGGTCACAAAGCTATCAAAGATTTCAGATTTTTCTTAAAAAAAATACCCATGTAAATCTAGAAAAGCCATCAATTATCATAAGAGTGAAGACTTTCCTACCTAAACTATAAACTGGCATAAGACTAAATAAGTCCATATGCAGGAGGTATAAACACCTCTCAGAATCCATGGACCTAATACTTTTACAAGAAACCTTTGTCTGTTTGCCATTTTGGCATACAAAGCAAATGCCTTTTTAGTGCATTTCAAATTAGGTCCATTTCTTACCAACTCTTCATTGAAGAGCTTGTTGATTGCCTTATAGTTCAAATAAGCAAGCCTCTTGTGTCATTATACACAATAAAAGTCTTTCTCATTTGCTACTAGGTGTTAAATTTTCTCAACGTGGTCAGCAAGATAGCCCAAACGCCAAATTAATATCTTCGGAACTACCCAGTTCTCACGTTGAACCAGCGGAAAACCCGAGGACCAAAGGTTAAACCCAACAAACAATGGAAGCACAAGCAGGTCTTTTATACATTCACTTCTTTATAACACGAGGCATACATAGCGAGACATGATTTCGCTAGTATAACAGCTGTAAACAGAAAGCACCAAAGAAAACAAGCCGGGCGGACAGCACCGGAGTCCGCCGAGACCGCGAGGTCGCCGAGGTCGCCGAGACCGCTGAGCACGCCCAAGCTAAGCTGCAATCCGCCGAATAGCCACGGAGTCCGCCGAAGCCGCGAGGCCGCGCGGACACACCGTTATTCGTCTCCTGCTGAACCTGAACTGAGGAACACCCCTACCCGCCTGAAGCCGGCGGACAGGTTATTGAAGCTGGCAAAGATGAAACAGAACTGACAAGCCGCAGAGCGACCTCCTGCTGAGTCCGCAGAGACCGCACACTTCCAAGTACTTGACCGAAGTCACAGCCAAACTCCTGGCTCCTTGAAGCTATCCACGCGACCTGCACACAGCAAACCGTCAGCCTGAAACAATCCGCGCGGACTGACAAACACAGACCGCAGCTCCTTGCCCAACCCAACTTACTGTTCACTCAAGTTACTTAGGTTACTGTAGATGTGCCAGGGGGGTCCTATTTATAGGCAGGGTGAGGAGTGTGGTCACCGCCCAAGAGATAGCGACACCGCCCCAGCCCGCGCGATAGCAAACCTTCGTCCGCCGAGTCCGCAAGGACTTAGCCGAATACCAAGGAAAACCGCCAGGAGCAAGGCAACCATTGACGAACCCTCTCCAGTCCGCCCAAGCTATGCGGACAAGGCATCAGCCCGCAAAGCTCCAACCTCTGCAGGACAGCAACCCCCTTCAATGGCAGTCCGCACCAACCCGAGGCAGTCCGCAAGACTCACACCTCAATCCGCCACAAGACCACGACCAAAGGCAGACAGCAACAGTCCGCCTGGTCACAGCGTACTTGGCGGATACTGCGGACACCATGGCCTTGGCACAAAGTGTGACCAAGTCCAAAACCATCAAAGGCCAATGCGAGCATGGCGGACGCAAACCCCCGTCCGCCAAACACCAAAGCACAGACCGCCAGCAGTCCGCAGGCTCCTCGCACTCCTGTCCAATGCAGCAGCCTCCTCCCGGAATCCAAACACCAGTTCGCCAATCGATCTCCACAGCAAAGCACCTGTTGTGCCACCAGAGCTCGACAAGGCCTCAGCCAAGCTCTAAGCTCAGTCCGCAACAGCCCGCGAACATGAGCCAACCCGCCTATCAGCACATGCTTGCACCCGCGGCCACTGAGCAATGCACCAGTCCGCAAGCCTCCATCCGCTCAGGCCGCTCCTTGGCAAAGCCAATCAGCAAACACCCTGTCCGCAGACACCAGGCCGCATAGACCACGGACTTCATGCAACAACCCGCTCAGAAGATAGCCGGCTTTTCACTAGACCTTCCATCAGGCCGCACATCATAGTCCGCCCAGTCCGCCTAGTCCGCCAAAGCTGTCCGCCCCAGGCCGCCCGGCCTGTCCCGTCGACCACTTCCACTTCACAAATTTCAACACTCCCCCTTGAAGTGGGAAGTGGTGACCAAGCCCAGCAAGCTGCGCAAGCGTTCAAAGGGCCCCTTCGACAGTGGCTTTGTGAAGATGTCAGCAAGATTATCTTCACTCCGAACATGCCCGACCAGCAGAGATCCTTCCAACACCTTCTCCCTGATGAAATGGTGATCAATCTCTATATGCTTGGTCCTGGCGTGACACACTGGATTGTTAACCAGTTTGAGAGCACTCTCATTTTCACCACAGAGTAAAGTAGGCCCTTGCACTTCTTCATGAACATCCTCTATAAGCCTCCTCAACCAAACGGCTTCCCGAGCAGCCAAGGCCGAAGCCTTATACTCCGCCTCCGTGGTTGAAACCGACACCGAGTCCTGCTTCTTGCTACACCACGAGATGCTAGCTGAACCGCAAGTGAACACATAACCTGAAGTAGACCTTCGATCATCCGAATCACCGCCATAGTTAGCATCTGTGTACCCGAGCAATGCAAACTCCGCGTCCCTTCTATAGAGGAGTCCCATATCAGAAGAAGCCTTGACATACTTCAGAATTCCCTTTGCCGCCACTAAATGAGATTGCCTTGGTTCAGCCATATACCGACTTACTCGGCCAACAGCATAAGGAATATCCGGCCTTGTAATCGTCAGGTAAATCAAGCTCCCAACAAGAGCCCTGAACACCAAGGGATCATGAAGAACCCTTCCCTCATCTCGTCGGAGCTTCAGCCCAGATTCCAGTGGAGTAGAGCACTTCTTCCCTTCGCCCATGCCGAACCGCTTCACAATACGATCAGCATACCCTTTCTGGCTAATGAGAACCCCGCACTCCTTCCTCTCCACTTCCAGACCGAGAAAGTGATGCAACTCTCCCAAGTCCTTCATCTCGAAGCGTATAGCAAGCTCAGCCCTGAGCTTTGCTACTTCCTCCTCTGAATTCCCTGTGATGATCATGTCATCCACATACAGCAGGACCAAGACTCGTAGCTCTCCCTTCTTCTTGACGAACAAGCTTGAATCCGAGTTGGAAGCAAGGTATCCACAGAATTGCAAGTACTCTGCAATCTTCTCATACCACGCTCTAGGAGCTTGCTTCAACCCATAGAGAGCCTTCCTGAGTTTGCAGACATAGTCCGGATGCTTTTCAGAGACAAAACCAAGCGGCTGATCCATGAAGATGTCCTTGTCAATCTCTCCGTAAAGAAAAGCATTCTTTACATCGAGTTGCCACAACCTCCATCCCTTGCTAGCAGCCAAGGCGATCACCACTCTTACTGAAGTCATCTTCGTAACTGGACTGAATGTCTCCTCATAGTCTTCTCCATACTGCTGTGAGAATCCTCTAGCGACCAGGCGAGCCTTGAAACGATCAATGCTCCCATCAGCCTTCTTCTTCAACTTATACACCCACTTGCAAGTAACCGGAGTAATGCCATCAACCTTGGGCACAAGGTCCCAGGTTTCATTCTTCTTCAGAGCATCAATCTCTTCTTTCATGGCACCTTCCCACTCCTTCACTCCAGTGGCCTCGTTGAAGTTTGCAGGCTCTCGCTCATCCAGAGGACCTGCAAAGAAGCAGGAGACAAAGCTCACTGCATTCCCATCACAGTACCGAGCCGGTGGCTTAACCACCCTCTTCAATCTCCGAAGACACGGCTCCTTGCTCATGGCTTACGTTGCTTCTTCGGGCTCCACTCCTACCTGGGGCAAGCATTGAGCAGTGCTCCCCCTGCTTCCTGAGCCAGAAGGCTCAGCCTCGGAGTTAGAAGCAACAGGAGCTGCTGGTGAAACAGCAAGCTCCTCTTCCAAGCCTTCAGCATCCACCACCGGTGCTTCATCAACCTTGCTACTTCTGGTTAGCTCCACTGAGCTACCTTCATATGACGTCATCTCGTCAAAGACAACGTCTCTTGATACCACGAACTTCTTCATCACAGGATCCATGCATTTTCATCCCTTCTTCCGCTCATCATAGCCAACAAAGACAAGTTTCCTTGCCTTCGCATCCAGCTTTGTCCGTGAAGCATCCGGGACATGCACGTAGCAAGTTGAACCGAACACCCTAAGGTGTCCAACACTCGGCTTCTCCTTCAGCAACAGCTCAATTGGAGTCTTCATGTTGATAGGGCTGAGTGGCATCCGGTTGATAACATAAGCAGCACAAACATTCCCTCCGCCCAAAAGGACCTTGGGATATCTTTCGCATGAAGACAGCATTTGCAGGTTTCCGTAAAATGACGGATCTTCCGCTCCGCTACCATATTTTGTTGTGGAGTGTCAGCACAAGTAAGCTCCCGTTGGATCTCGTGCTTCTTGCAGAAGTTAGAAAACTCGGAGGAAACAAATTCACCCCCGTTATCAGTTCTAAGCTTCTTAATCCGCAAGCCAAGCCGGCCTTCTACCAACTCCTTGAACTCCACGAACAAACAGAAGGCTTCTGACTTCTCCTTTAAGAAGTACACCCAAGTATACCTTGAGTAGTCATCAACCAAGACAAGCATGTATCTGCTTCCACCAAGGCTGGCAGTAACCGTCGGTCCCATCAGGTCGTCATGAATACACTCCAATGGTTTCTTGCTCCTTGTTTGTGATTTATCAAATGGAAGGCGATGTGCCTTACCGTATTGACAGCCCGCATAAACATGCCCATCACCAAAGGAGGACAACTTCGGCAACCCCCTCACCAGATTTCTACTAGCCATCGCCTTCAGCTTGTCCATGCCAACATGCCCCAGCCTCTCATGCCAGATAGCAGCACTATCATTGGCCCTCATTCTATTAACATAAGCACTGGTGGAAAGAACAAACAAGTTCTTCACCCTCCTCCCAACATGAGCAACATCAGCCTTCACCGATGATACGTTGCGAAGGAACCTCACGTCTGTTGGCCCAAACAGAACGTGATACCCAGCATCCACCGCATTGGTCACCGATAAGATGTTCTTCTTCATGCCCGGCACGTGATACACACTCCTTAACGTGAGTGGCCCCTGATCACTACCCAAGGACACGACCCGCTCTTTCTCAACTGCATAAACAGTATTATCAGCAGTGATAATAGCTTCATTACCTGAGTAAGCCTGCATGGAGGTGAACTTTGATTTGTCTCCGGTGAGGTGATGACCACACCCGGAGTCCACGATCCACTCGCTGTTGAAGTCCTCAGCAGACAAGGCCCGGACACAAGTGCCCGTCATAAAAGCTCCGCCCCACTCTACTTCTTCACTTCTCGAGCAAGCTTCCTCCTTTCCCGCAGCATGCCCAGGCTGCAGTTTGACCTTGCAGTCCCGCTTGAAGTGCCCTCGCTGATGACACCGGTAGCACTTCAGGTTCTTCTTCCAGTCCTTAGGAGCATTGCTCCTCTCCGGTGGATATGAAGTTGAAGTCTCCTTCTCACCAGCGACCTGCACCTTCTTCTTCTTCTTCCCTTCCCATCCTTTCTTCTTGCCTGAGAAGAGAGCTTCGCTGCCTTCCTGATTCAAGTTCACTCCAGCCATCTGCCTTGCTAAGCTCTCCTGCGAGGCAAGCAGATTCTCCAGCTCCAGCAACGACGGCTGAGTAGCCCACCCTTGAACAGATGTTACAAAGGCCACATACTCCTTCCGCAAGCCGCGGATAATGTGCCTTTTCATCTTTTCCTCAGAGATAGGCTCATCAGGATCCAGTGCCGACAGCTCAGCGCACCAGCTCTTCATTTTTAAGAAGTACTTGGAGATGGAAAGGTCTCCCTGAGTTGCCCTGGCCAACTCATTCTCCAGGAACTGAAGTCGCACCACATTCTTCCTATTGAACAACTCATCAATGGTTGTCCAAATATCAGCAGCCGACTCACACCCAATGATGTGATCAAACAGTTTCGGAGACACGGCTCTCTTCAGAATGGACTCCGCCTTAGCATTTGTTCTTCTCTAGAGCCTAACCTGCTCAGCAGTACCGAAAGCAGCAGTGACTTCCTGCCTGTCGTCACCACCGACGACTTCCCACAGCTCCTCGCCAAGAAGATAACTCTTCATGCACGACTTCCACTTCTTGAAGTTAGTCGGCGTTAAGAGTTCAATGTCAAGACCCCTTGCAAAGCTCCCTTCCATTGCAACACCTGTTGGCACCCTTTCAGAGGCACCGAGCAACAACACAGGTTGATCACCACTCAATCACTGAGTAACAACACTGGCTGACTTCCGCTCACGCAACTGAACCTCAGAAACCTCCCTCTGATACAATGTTAAATTTTCTCAACGTGGTCAGCAAGATAGCCCAAACGCCAAATTAATATCTTCGGAACTACCCAGTTCTCACGTTGAACCAGCGGAAAACCCAAGGACCAAATGTTAAACCCAACAAACAATGGAAGCACAAGCAGGTCTTTTATACATTCACTTCTTTACAACATGAGGCATACATAGCGAGACATGATTTCGCTAGTATAACAGCTGTAAACAGAAAGCACCAAAGAAAACAAGCCGGGCGGACAGCACCGGAGTCCGCTGAGACCGCGAGGTCGCCGAGGTCGCCGAGGTCGCCGAGACCGCTGAGCATGCCCAAGCTAAGTTGCAATCCGCCGAATAGCCACGGAGTCCGCCGAAGCCGCGAGGCCGCGCGGACACACCGTTATTCGTCTCCTGCTGAACCTGAACTGAGGAACACCCCTACCCGCCTGAAGCCGGGGGACAGGTTATTGAAGCTGGTAAAGATGAAACAGAACTGACAAGCCGCAGAGCGACCTCCTGCTGAGTCCGCAGAGACCGCACACTTCCAAGTACTTGACCGAAGTCACAGCCAAACTCCTGGCTCCTTGAAGCTATCAGCGCGACCTGCACACAGCAAACCTTCAGCCTGAAACAATCCACGCGGACTGACAAACACAGACCGCAGCTCCTTGCCCAACCCAACTTACTGTTCACTCAAGTTACTTAGGTTCCTGTAGATGTGCTAGGGGGGTCCTATTTATAGGCAGGGTGAGGAGTGTGGTCACCGCCCAAGAGATAGCGACACCGCCCCAGCCCGCGCGATAGCAAACCTCCGTCCGCCGAGTCCGCAAGGACTTAGCTGGATACCAAGGAAAACCGCCAGGAGCAAGGCAACCATTGACGAACCCTCTCCAGTCCGCCCAAGCTATGCGAACAAGGCATCAGCCCGCAAAGCTCCAACCTCTGCAGCACAGCAACCCCCTTCAATGGCAGTCCGCACCAACCCGAGGCAGTCCACAAGACTCACACCTCAATCCGCCACAAGACCACGACCAAAGGCAGACAGCAACAGTCCGCCCGGTCACAGCGGACTTGGCGGATACTGCGGACACCATGGCCTTGGCACAAAGTGTGACCAAGTCCAAAACCATCAAGGCCAATGCGAGCATGGCGGACGCAAACCCCCGTCCGCCAAACACCAAAGCACAGACCGCCAGCAGTCCGCAGGCTCCTCGCACTCCTGTCCAACGCAGCAGCCTCCTCCCGGACTCCAAACACCAGTTCGCCAATCGATATCCACAGCAAAGCACCTGCTGTGCCACCAGAGCTCGACAAGGCCTCAGCCAAGCTCTAAGCTCAGTCCGCAACAGCCCGCGAACATGAGCCAACCCGCCTATCAGCACAAGCTTGCACCCGCGGCCACTGAGCAATGCACCAGTCCGCAAGCCTCCATCCGCTCAAGCCGCTCCTTGGCAAAGCCAATCAGCAAACACCCTGTCCGCAGACACCAGGCCGCATAGACCGCGGACTTCATGCAATAACCCGCTCAGAAGACAGCCGACCTTTCACTAGACCTTCCACCAGGCCGCACATCACAGTCCGCCCAGTCCGCCTATTCCGCCAAAGCTGTCCGCCCCAGGCCGCCCGGCCTGTCCCATCGACCACTTCCACTTCACAAATTTCAACACTAGGCACACTAGAGAATCTGAATCTAAGCATAGGAAATTTAAACAATAAATATCTCCACTCCTAGTTCTTATCAGAATAATCTCTTAGACACTTGACCTCTTGATCAGACACTTATTCTTGTGAAAGACAATAACATAGCCAATATCATAGAGTTGACTTATGCTGATTAGATTATATTGCAATCCTTCCACATAAGCCACTTTTATAATGGAGACTATGTCATTGGTAATTATACCATAGCCTTTGATAACTCCTCTGTCTGAACCACTAAAGATAACTTTGGGTCCATTCCTCATTAGAGTATAGTCTTTCAGATGGCTCCTTGTTCCAGTCATGTGTCTGGAATATCCACTGTCCAAGTACCATATTGGTATCTGATGGTTACTTGGACTACCCTGCAATCACAAATTTAGTTTACTTTAGGTATCCAAAAGGATTTGGGTCCTTGGTTCTTGTTAGCAAAAAACTGAACACTTCTTCCTGCAGTAACCTTAACAGGAAGTCTCAACTTTGCGCTTGACACACTTAGGTTATGCCAACAGTCTATGACAAAGTGTCAACCAACACTTATGAATATTATATCTTCTCTTCTGAACAGCCATAGATGTGTGTAGACCATCAGCCCTTTTCTATTTAGAAGGAAGTATAGCAGCCCTCTTCTTGTTTCTTTCAGCAAGAATCCGACTGAAGGTTAGCCAACCAGTAAGTACACTTGGTTTATTTTGATTTACAGTAATAGTTGTCTTCTTTGTAACTGATATGGTGTTGATTGCATCAGAAATAGCCAAGTGAGGCTTACATGCAGTCTTGCTCACAACCATACTCTTTGTAGAAGGAACTTTGGGGTAGCCACTCCCTTATCCTTGAGAGTGGGTGCTAGATCACCAAACATAAATGGTCCATGATGAGCCATTTGAATTTCTTCATGGGGAGCCTTCAGTGCACTCAATCTCATGCTCGATCTTCTTCCATTGGAAGTAGCATTAATGCTCTTACAGGAAGAATTTTCATTCTTCTAGTGATCATGCATATTATCATTGTAATACATGTTAGAAGGGAGAATAACCTTCTGAAAGGTGGTCTGAGGAATAATTGGAGTCTTGCCTTTCCCTTTGAAATGGGCAGCTCTAGTATTCCACTTGAACCCCAATCCCCTCTTATTATTTTGAGAGGTGAAAGATTCAATCAGTGGCATCACTGTCTTGGGCTTGGAAAACTCAGTCACTAGCATCCTCTTTTTAAGGAGCTTCACTTCAAGATCCTTGATGATCTTGTTCTTCTATCTAATGTGTCTATTTAGATGATAGAGATTGTCTTCAACTGACTAACTTCTTCCTCATCTGGGCAAGCAGAGAAGCTGACTCAGACTACAAGGAAGTAGCTTATTGTAGAGAGGCAATCTCTTCAGCTTGTCTCTTGATAAGTTTCTTGCTCTTCTTCGGAGCTTCTAGGATAGCATCATATTTATCAATCAATTGATTGACATCCTCATCAGATTAGGATCCATCATCCTCTTTGGATTAAGTGGATGCCTCATAGTCTAAGCCAGTCACATAAACAGAAGGAGAGTTGGGAAGAGAGAGTACCTCATAAGGAACAGAATTGTCCTGATTATCTTCTGTTAAGGTCATGAGCCTGAACTCTTCATCATCATCACTGTCACTGTCAACAGAGGACAGTGGTGCGCTTATGCCAATTATGGCACTAGGAAAATCATCCTCCTCTTCAATAGAAATAAGACCAATATATGCCTCTTCTTCTTCTAAATCTGAAGACTCAGAATTATTGTCTGACAAGCAAGACTTCTTCTTGGCCAAGAAGCTCTTGTCAGCCTTCTTGTCCTTATGATGTTTTTGTCATCAGACTTCTTGTTCTCCTTCCTCTTGATAGGATAGTCAGCAATGACATTGTAGTGCTCCCCCCCTAAACCTTTGCCCGGGTCAGGTCGAAGGGGTACTACTGGCCCAAGACGTCCACCCAGTGCTCCTTAAGGGAAAACGATCTACCCTATCCAAGCACTAGATGACTTCCTTACTCGGCTCGAATCACAACATTCACAACCCATCAAAGTATAACAGAAGCATTAATAGGAAACCATTGCAGTTATATATAACATATCAATAACACATGGGTCCTAGGGTCGAAGCCTAAGCATTTATATAAGCCCGAGGGCTATACATGTACTACATATATCACTCATACTCTCTCTCAACGCTGCTCGGTGGTACTCACGTCTCTAAACTCTAGGGACGGCGGGGGTGCATCTTCTCGAGTAGTCCTAGCTGCTGGCGTAATCTCCTGCGGCAGCGAGTCACTACGATGCTCCATTTCCTGTGAATGGTTATTTAGATAATCGTTAGTCACGGAGCTAAGTGGAAACTAATCTCCTCCCCGGACCCATATCTTGGGGACGAGCACACACACACGCAACAAAAGTAAATAGCTGAAGCAAGAGAGGGTTAGTATAACATTTCATATATGTACAGCTAGGAGCAATTTTAAAAGAGTGCAGGATAATATAACTGGGAAGAAAAGCAGCAGCAATATAAACCAGTTATAACAAGGCTCCACTAGCTCATCAGCATATCAGGTTTTCATATCCTGAAATCTATCACAGGCATTCACATCCGCGCACACACCGTAGGCATTCACAGCCGCGCACACACCGCAGGCATTCATAGTCGCGCACACACCGCAGGCATTCATAGCCGCGCACACACCGCAGGCATTCATAGCCACGCACACACTGCAGGCATTCATAGCCGCGCACACAAACCCTATGTCGATATAGTTTGGACCGCTTCTGTTCCAGCAGGGTAGCAAGCCCTACGGGCCTCACCGATGTGGCTGTCGGTGACAGTGACCAGTCCTGCCACTTCTGGGGGTGATCTTACTGCACAACCCCAGGCCCTAACGTACAACCTTGTGTACTCTTGGATGTGAGCGACATCCGCAGAATCGTTTTGGCCGACCAGCGGAGGAAAAACTAACGGGGAATAATATAACGGTCGGTCACCCATTTTACTCATCTCCCTGTCGCCTTGAGTCATCGACCTTCCCGCACCGGTACGAACGGTCTGCGAAAGGGACTGACCCGCTACTATTTCACCGCAAGCAATTTACAAACAATTAAACAAAAGGCAAATAATATATACACTGGGTCTACGTCGGCCTGCCCTACTAGGCTTTGGACTTTGGGCGTCGGCACTCAGCTCTACTTTCGACAAGGAGCATGGGAGCGCATTATTTGGGGCTAGACCTGGAGGACTACTTTAACTCCGGTTATCCCCAACTAAGGCTCGACGACTGCTCGTCAGATCAAGACCCGGGATTATAATAGTAAATTACAATGACAAAAAGTGTGGTGCTTATGCTGCTTATTTAATGTGTTGGAATGAAATGTGACCAATATGAGACTGGAGTCGTACTGAATAGAAAGTACCGAAATAAGCTTGACCAGTACGAGACTGGAGTAGTACTGAATAAAAAGTACTGAAATAGGCTTGACTAGTACAAGATTGGAGTAATACTGAATAGAAAGTACTGAAATAAGTTTGACCAGTACGAGACTGGAGTGGTACTGAATAGAAAGTACTGAAATAAGCTTGACCAGTACGAGACTGGAGTAGTACTGAATAGAAAGTACTAAAATAAACTTGACCAGTACGGGACTGGAGTAGTACTGAATGGAAAGTACTAAAATAAGCCTGACCAGTACGGAACTGGAATAGTACTAAATAGAAGGTACTGAAATAAGCTTGACCAGTATGAGACTGGAGAAAGCACAAAGAAAATGGTTAGTAGTCCAACCACTCCTATTCAGGAGGCTCAGTTCCATCGAGATTTAAAGGAGATTTTGTTGGATTACATCAATTATTAGGATCCAATTAATTTGGTTGCGTCATATTTATTACGGCTTAATTGGATCAAGGGCTGGTTAGGAGTTACATTCTTAATAGTCTTCAGGGACAACTCCAAGTCATCACTTGTACTCTCACCGTCCGAGCGTGCCCTATTCACCCGAGAGTCGAGGTGCTCGACGGTTTTACGAAATCTCGGAAATCCCAGAGCTTAGTCACCTGCCTCGGCCGCTCTCGTCGATAAAATAGTTTAAACTACTTATTGGATTAAAAAGGGGTGGTCTCGCGCTCCAATTTCCACCTTCGAGGGAAAATGAGCAGAAAAATGTTCCGAGCGCGACCTTAGACTTTCAAATTTTAGGAGAAATATCAAAACATATCTCCATGACCCCAAATTTTGATACAACCCTTAGGATGGCCTAAAATGTGTCGAGTAATTGTTTTATAATTTTTCAAGGTATTTTGGGGATTTAATTTGACAAAATAAATTTTATTTTGGCTTTTAAAAATACCAAAACATATCCAAAATTTCTCAAAATTTTTGTGGAGGTAGCCCTCATCATGGGTAACATTTTTTATGTTGGTCATTTTTCTCCTAGATGCCTAGGTTTGGCCCAGAAACTTCTAGAATTTTCCGATATGAAAAAATGGTCTGCATTTAGCATATCACAGGAATCATGCGGCTGAGATTGAATCATAGGACGCAATCGGGCAGCGCTTCCCCACAGCGGATCGGCCACAGATCCGCTGTGGGGGCACAAAAACGGAGGCGAGGGCGGGGATTAATAAAATCCCAGCTGCCCGATCTTCATCACCAGATCGGGCGAATGCTGCTCCTCGTCGGCGGTGCAGAGGATGAGCGGCCTACAGCACTGCCGGCAGGTCACCGCAAGACGCCGGCACCGGCCCCGATCAACTCGTCGGAGGCCGGCGATTCTCTGGGCGGTGGTCCTGCTCCTGGCCCCGATCAACTCGTCGAAGGCCGGCAGTTCACCGCAAGACGTCGTCGCCGGAATTTCCATCCCGAGAGCCTAGGGTGGCGGTGGCGCTGCTCCTGGCGCCACCGTGCCACCCCCGCTCCTCGGGTAGATTGCCTCCTACCAGTCCACCCACGGCTGGCGTGCCAGGGGTCGGGCTTCTCGCCGGCGGTGGTCCGGCAGCCATGCGCCGCCGGCCGCCTCCGCCAGCTTTAATAGAGTCGTGCTCTATTTTTGTGGGTGCCGCCGGAATCGTGTTTTCCGGTGGCACCGCCGCTCTCCATCGCTGGGGTCCGCCGCCCAGTGGTATAACACTCCCCCAGTGCCACCATCGGCGCTAGGGGAGGATCCTTCCTCCTTGGGCACCACCCAGCCTGGAACAAGGCTAGGGTGGTGCGGGTGGCGCTCCGGCCGTCGGGAGGCTCATGCAGCTCATTCAGATTGGGGAAGGGGGAGGGAGAGTGGTTCCACCTAGGTCTGGTGGGCTCAGGAGGGGCCGGCCTGGTCGGCCATGCCTTGGAGGCGGTGGTGGAGGGGGGAGGTGCCTCGGCTTGGCTTTTTACAGCCATCTGGGCTCCGGTAAGGGTCAGGCAGGGGGGGAGGTGCTCTGAGGCTTGAGGGGAAAGGAGAGGGGGAAGGAGCCTTTTATATGGTTGGGGAGGGGGAGATCCCCTCCCTTACGAAAGGTGGGATTAATCCCTCCTTAGGGAGGCATTAAATCACCACCCTCCAGCTGTCCAAGGACAGCTGGAGGCCCCCTCTTTTCCCCCATGTGGGGAAAAGAAGGTGAAGCCCTCTTGGGCTTGGGCCTTTTAAAAAGTGAGGGGAAAAGAGAGGAAAGGAGGGGTATGGTGGGCCTCCACCTATCCTAGTGAGGCTTGCTGGTTGGGGACCAAAGAAGAGTGAGGGTGCATGGGTTATCCTCCCTTGGAGAGGAGGTGGGACCTTACTTGGAGAATGTAATTCATGTTCCACTGAGGCTTTAAGTGACTGAATATCTGTTAACGCTTTTTGGCCTCTAGCGTTGAGTGATGTGTGATCACTCAATGCATCTGTACTTAGTCAAATTACTGACTGTCCAAGTGTTCTGTCTTCTGTCCAGCCAAACCTCTAACATATATAACCTATCTAATCATTGAATAGTAGACTTACTACATATATGAACATGAACACATCAAATATATGCTTGTGTATATTATTAATGTATGTCTTATTCAAATCATGGACATTGTAGTCAATGGATCCAACAGCCACCATCATAGAATGTATAACATGATAATAGTTATGACCGGTGTGGAACCCGTATTCTCCTAGGTGGACCCTATTCCAATGGAGAGCCCCCTTACCTCTGAAGAGTGGGCATTGACCTAAAGGGCTTAAGCAACCAGGAATGAGCAAGCAGGTCTAATAGCTCGCCTATATTACCAACGTGCATCCCAAACAAGATCTCGGTCCTTCAACAAGCGTGTTGTTTGAATCCTTGAAGATATGGCGAGGCGGGGTCCTTCAGAGTTCACAATTATTCTTGTAATGCTTGAGCTTACCTCACCAGCAAGCTCTTCTCTAAGCTAGCTTTTACTTGTCGACAATATCCTCATGAGCTCAATGGCGAGCTCGTCATGCTTGTGCTTGCCTTGCCAGCAAGTTCTGCTCTCATTCGTCCACAGTTCTCCAACAAGCTCATCAACAAAAAATTGGCATAAAGCGACCTCACCTAAGGTGATCCAAATCAGCCCGCCTCCTTCATAAGAACCCCGAAAAACAGATCGTCGGGTGCATAGTATCTCAAAATGTGGGTGGCTATTCGCAGTTCATTTACCCCCTACTTTTGGATTGTTTACAAATAGGACCCTCATGACACGTGAGAAAGAGAGATTGCCCCTCCACCAAGGTTTCTAAAAAATCTCTTTGTCTCTCTCGTGTTGAGCTCAACTATGATTTAGGAGTGGAAGTTTTTATGTACTCTAGTATGTTGTGGGACGTCGTTGTAGCTTGCAAGGTACTGTTTACATGCAATTAGGAATGAGATCTTGCTCTCCACGTCCTAGTTTACGCTTGTCCGTATCAACCGCTAGACAAGTAGCATTTCGTCTCTCTCGAACTGAACATTTGTGAACCAGGATTTCCTTAAGTGAGGTTGTACGTTCACGAATGACGGTTTATAACCACCGTGGACCACCTCCATCGTGCCTTAGGGATCCCTAGTAAAAACAAATAAACAACAACACTCAAGCCTTTATCCCACTATAGTGGGGTCAGCTATATGGATCCTTTGTCGCCATTGTGCCCTATCTTTTGTCATACTCTCACTGATGCCTAAGTGCATCATGTCATTCCCTATAGTTTCATTCCAAGTCTTTATTAGTCTACCCCTCCCTCGTTTAACATGCCTATTGACTAGACTCTGACAACACCTAACATGTGTCTCTAATGGTCTCCTTTGTACGTGTCCAGACCATCTTAGTCGAGCATCTCGCTTCTTCTCTACAATTGGTGCTACTCTTGTCTTATCACTGATACATTCATTCCTAATTTTATCCACTCTTGTGTGTCTACACATCCACCTAAGCATTTTCATCACTATAACTCCCATTTTTTTGCTCATGTACACAATTCACTGCCCAACACTCTGAACCATAGAGTGTCGTTGGTCTAATTGCAGTACGGTAAAACATGCCCTTAATTTTAATGGTACTTTATGATCACATAAGATCCTTGACCCGCCTCTCTACTTCAACCAACCTACTTGGATTTTGTCTCACATCTTTATCAATACCACCATATTTTTGAACTATCGATCCAAGATATTTAAAACACTCACTACAAAAAATATCTTGATCATCCAACTTAATAACAAAGTCATATGTCCTTCTTGTACTGCTAAATTTAAGTTCCATATACTCTGTCTTTGTTATGCTCAACCTAAAACCCTTCTTTTCTACAGCGTCTCTCAAAGATTCAAGTTTTGTGTTTACACCCATGTTTGTCTCATCAACCAAAACAATATCATCCGCAAACAATAAACACCAAGGTATTGCTTGTTTGATATGTTTGGTGTGCTCATCTAAGATTAAGGTAAAGTTATAAAGGCTTAAAGCTAAACTTTTATGTAAGCCAAAAGTAATAGGGAATTCCTATGTTAATACTCCAGATGTCATGTCACTGAATTGTGTATATATATCTTTTATTATGTCATTATATGATACATTTACACCTTTCTTTTCTAAGACTCCATAAAATCTCTCTCGGAACCCAATCATAAGCCTTCTAAAGATCAATAAACACCATATGTAAATCTTATCTTCTTTCTCGGTTGTTATCAATGAGTCTCCTCAAGTGATGTATATCTTTCATGGTCGACTCCCCTGGCATGAATCCAAGTTGATTCTTTGAGATGTTAATCTCTCTTCTTACTCTTATTACTCGCTCTCATAGTTTCATGGTATGACTTAGCAATTTAATTCCTCTATAACTAACAAAATTTTGTATATCTCCCTTATTCTTATAAAAATATATCAAGATATTTTCTCTCCATTGGTCTAACATCTTTTTTGACTTTAGTATTTTATTGAAAAAACATGTCAGTCATAAAATTTCTTCATTCTCTAGACATTTACATACTTCGATGGATATATTATATGTCTCAACCTCTTTTTCATTTTTCATCTACTTTAGAGCATCATTTACCTCTGATATTTGAATTTTACAATAAAATGGTATATTCTTATATTTCTCTGATTTACTTAACTCTTCAAAATTCAATTTATCGTCTTTTGTTTCATTATAGAGTTGATAAAAATATCTTTTTTATCGCTCTTTAATATCGATCTTATCTTTTATGCATTTTACTTGGCTTAAATCTATTATCTTTCATTCTCTAGCTCGAGCAATTTTATATATGTCATGCTCTTCCATTTTTGGTATCTAGACGCTTATAAAATTCTTCATAAGCTTGACTTCTTGTGTTACTTACTGCTCATTTAGCTTCTTTTTTGGCGACTGTAAAAATTTGTGAACCGCGAAAACCAGGTGCAGGAACACTCCAACCAAAACCAAACCAAGTAAAACAGATGCACTAGAAGAGCAAAAAAACCTTGTACTATCAACAATCTTTATAAGGCGAAGTATATATGGCAAGACATGATTCACCGACGTACTAAATGGAAGCAAAAAAACAAGAAATTACAATCTAGCCGCGCGGACAATCCGTTATTCTAATGTTGTGCTTTATCCGCTAATCCGCAAGCCGCCTAACCGCGAGGTCACCTAGCCGCCCGATCACTGTGAACAGCTGCTGCCAAACTGAACAAGTCACCAGAAGCGGGCAGCTTATTGAACTGGGAAAAGGTTGCTGAAGAAAGAAGACCGACTGGCCGCAAGCCGCGACCTGCTGCTAACCGCAGAATCCGCACTGATCCCTGATCGAAGTCAGAACCAAGTCTCTGTCTTCTCATCGCTGTCCGCAAAACCTGCACAGCAAACACCGGTTAAATCTTCAAACCGCGTGAACACAAAATCTTGTCCGCAGCAACCACCTGAGCTCACTTACTATTCATTCGGTTGTACTGTTGATGTGACAGGGATCCTATTTATAGGCGCGGAGAGCAGTGTGATCACCGCTCTAGCCGATGGGATCCTCACCCTCTCTCGTGGCGAGCACTGAGTGTATCTGCTAAACCGCGGACAAAATGCCAATTCGCCTTGTCGTCGCGACTAGGAAGACATCCAATTCGCCAAGGTAGCACCACCAAGGTCGGATAGAAATCCTATCTGCCTTGTCACCATAAAGCCAACTTAGGACTTGTCCACCACACCAGCAGACCCTACGGATACAGCACTAGTCCGCACACTAGCGAACAGCGCTCTAGTCCGCATGCACCTGCGGACACTACTCCAGTCCGCACACTCCGAGCCCGCAACTAAAGCACACAAGGATGAGAGCTATCGAACTCGGCGGACAAAGAAAACAGTCTGCGCTAACCGCACGATCTCCCGGACTGAGCACACCTAGACTTGGTACAGAACCAGATCAAGTCCACACCACCAGCCATTCCTGGTGCGAACAGAGCACCAGCAGATACAAAGACCAGTTCGCACAAAACCGGCGGACTCCAGAATCAGTCTGCACAAACTGATGAACTGTGCGGATAACCATCCTATCCGCCCGGTTACCTCCAGGGAACAAGCTGACTGCAACACTCTTGTCGACCTGACTATCTGTCACCTCTGTCAACATAGACCGCGCGGACAGTCCGCCTAGGCCGCCCAGACCGTCATTTTCATTTCAAAAAATTCAACAGTGACTTTATATTTGACTTAGTTTTCATCATTCCTACAAGCGTAGAGTGATTTATAGCTGACCCTGTTTGCCCTCACTTTATCTTGCACTTCCTCTTTTCTCCATCAAGATTCTTTACTTAGGGGTGCATGACATTTTGATACTTTAAGTACGTTCTTTTCACTTATCCTTAAATACAAAGAAAATAACTTCTCATGAGACACTAGAATCAATATAAGGGTCATCATCTAATTGTTTCATAAATGTCGTCTTGAAAGCAACTTGTTTTTTCATCTTCAAATTCCACCACTGAAGATTAATATAAAACAAAATTAACTTAAATTAACTTTTAAATAATTGCATAGGATATTGTTAACCTAATAATTGTTAGATGTATGTTGAATATAACTATTATTTTTACTATATCCTAGAGTAATCTTTATGTTTGTCACGTTTTTGAAATAATATATGGAATTGAAAAAAGAAAAAGTCTATCAAGTCTTCAAACATGGAAATTAAAATGAGCGTCAAAATAAAATATGCATTTATTAGTACTGGGGTGCCACTGATCCTTGATTTCTCAATTAAAATCATAAATTCGTTGAGGCCTTAACCCTTCGACCACCGTTGCCATCCACAGGCAGAACCAAGTGGAGAAACTGGGCACGTGGCCATGTACGGTCACCACGTCTGATCCCTTATGCGTCGATCCCACTACACATGATGGGAGAACCGCCACACCTCGCCGGCGGCGGGCGGCCGGCCACCTCCCCGGATGTCGGCCGCCCGCCCCCGTTCACCGCATCGGCCCGGCCGCGTCCGGAGCCGGTGCGGCCGCCCGGGCCGCCCGCCCCCCCCCCCCCCCCCCCCCTGGCCGCCCGAGCGGCCACGGGGCGGCCGCCCCCGCCCCCTCGCCTGACCTCCCAGGCGCCCCCTCGCCCGGCCGCCGGGGCGGCCGCGGGGGCCGCCCGGGCCGCCCCCCGACTCGGCCGTCGGTGCGGCCGAGGGGGAGGCCGAGCGGGGCGCCCTCTCGCTCGGTCGCCGGCACGGCCAAGGAGGGTGGCCGCCCCTTTCTCGGCCGCCTGCGCGGCCAAGGGGGGTTGCCGACCAGGCCGCCCCCACCCTTGGCCGCCGGTGGCCAAAGGGGCGGCCGCCCCGGCGGACCCCTCCCTCAGCCGCAGGCGCGCGGCCCAGTATAGCGGCCGCTCCTCCCCGGCCGCCGTCGGCGACCCTCCCCTCGCCGGTGAACTTGGCGGCATGTTCGTCGGCCGCCCGTGTAGGCCCGCTCCCACCGTTCGATCAAGGGGGGCGTCCTCGGCCGTTCGATTCGCGCGCAACCACTCACTAACCACCGGGTTAGTGGAGGAAATTTAATTAATATTTTATTATTTTATTTATGACGGTCTCCAAATAGCGGGATGCGCACATTAAAATCATATTAAAAGTAATCATGATGGTGGTTATGGTGTGCTGATAACCACGTAACCACCACCCGGAGCCTATAAAAGGAGACTCAGGTCTCCCCATTTCTCATCTTTCTCTTTAGTATTCTTCTTTCTCAGGTCGAAGCTCTGTCAATTTCCTCCTACGAGTCACCTCCGAGCCGCACTTGAGCCACACCCGAGGCACAAGCGGGTCAAGTCACAATCACCCGACAAAGTCAAATCGTCCGAGTTTCAGGTGGCTCCCACAACCGCAAGACCAAGTGCTCCGCCTCCCACCCAGAATCAGCAAGTCATTATCCGAATACCACCAGCGCAAAGCGCAATCTGTAACAACTCCCGGCGCGACGGTCTGTCGACCGCCGCGTGCAAAGTGTTCTCTCACCACATAATTTTAACGAGAGGTGGTCTGTCACCCTCGACTTCACAAAACAGTTGTAACCTCCAGGAAATAGTGGATTTTGACCGACACAGATCCGATCACGTGGTTTTTTATCCAGTTGAGAGTTTTTTTCACGTTAAAACTGCTTGTGTACAATCAATCTACTATTTTGACTGTGTGCGCGCTCGACCGTCCCGAGAGCTAAGCCGGTCCAAAAATCCGTTCCGACCGCGACGTCGAGTTAGTCTGCAACAAACATCATTATATTTAATTTATACAAAATGCGGTGAACATTCAACATAAAAAAACGTGCAATGAGCTACACTTGCCAGACGGACTCGAGACCGAGAAGCCAGGGGGGATGGATTAGAGTCCAATCAATGGCACGTGCCAGAAGAACTCCAAGAAATCATTCATCCACCTACAAACCACCAAATAAAAACAGAGTTGAAATCAAAATCTTCTTTTCTCCACCTAATTATTGTTAATCTAAATTAGGGGAAGAAGACACATTTCATGTAGAAAAAATGGATCTGTTCTTCATATCCCATCCTCATATTCTCTTTCCCAGGTCCATCAATTATATGCAATATATGATTTTACCTTGTTTTGATCGCTAACAGGTTTCATCAATTCTTCTTCTTCTCTCCTTCAAGCTTTCAGATTCTTCCAGTCGTGTTTCCTTTTGAAGCATTCGGCCCGTTGTTGGGATTAAAAAAATGCGTTCTTGGTGTTTGAATGATGGAAGTCGTGGCTGGACGCTGGAAGAAGGCGAAGAGCTGAAGTGTTGACGAGGACTAAGGCTCCGTTTGGGAGGACTTATTTACACCGATCAAGGTCCTGTTCATGCGGTCGCAACCGCTGGATCAGTGAAAATAAGTCGTCCCAAACGGAGCCTAAGACTCTTGCGAGGAGATCCAACCCTCCCTCTGGCCTCTGGGCTATTTTAGCATGGAATCGTTAATGATGCTTGCTTGGGTGGCGGCATCCTGGCTAATTCTGCCCCTCGTACTGCCGTTGTGGCTCCAGGCACCGATTGTGTTGCTTCTCCTTCATGTAGGAATTTTGCTCGTTCTTTTTACACTGGCGTTTATGCCTTTTGATGCGGGAGAGATTTCGTCTTACTTGTGAAGATTAGTTTCGTAAATGTCGTTCAAAACGCATATCACCACGACACCACAAATACAGGAGAGTTTCAGCGGGGTTTTTTAATCAATCCATCTATTCATGATTAAGTGTAAAATGGTTTAACCGTGTCAATAATAAAATCATACAAATTGCATTATGATGCTTTTTTTGTGCTCATTCTCTACTCGCTTGTGCATGGTGTGCCCGCTCATAATTTCTTGAGTGCAATATTATAATTAAAAATATAAAAAATATGATCATAAACTAACTTAAATTATAATTAAAGATTATATAAAAATGATTTTTTTCTGAAAAACACCTCAGATAAAAATATTCATCTATTCAATTTTATTATTTCTTTGTTGCAATTTTTAAGATTTCTGTACAATATGCTTGAATTAGTGTTTTTTATTATATTTTAAAAAATATGTCTTCGTCTATTCAATTTATGTTGAGTTTTATATTTTACTAGACAAACTATTTTATTCGAACGACAAATGGATGATGTATTGTTGTGCCGAGGCACAGAGGAACCACCTATACCACTGCTTATAAAAATAATATGGGACATCCGACTGCAAAAAAGCTCCAGTGTCATGGCGCGTAGTTCTGTCTGCAAGCAGGCTGAAACCCCTAAATTTAATTGGGATTATTTTTCAATAGTTAAACAAATAATATGGTTGATAACAACTGAGTTCACGATCGCCGTCACTGTGTCAAACAGAGCATAAATATAAAAGGGTGTTGTTACGTGCACGCTATTTTTGATTATGTGCACACCATTGATATGTGCACACCATAAGTTTTATTTGCAGGCTAAAATATCAAGTAAATACCATAAATTTTATTTGCATGTCAAATTATTAAATAAACACAAAAATAAAATTTGAGTTTTTTTTGTTACTTCAAATACAAAAGATTTCTTCTCTTTTACATTTCAAAATAACAACAACACAAACAAAATAAAAAACAAAAATCTCAAATCATTTCCACCGATATAGCTAAAATTTGCACGGTCCATTGGTAACAATTTGGCTTGTTGTAGGATCCAGTAACTCTCATAGTTTTCTTTTCAATTCATTTTTTTGAATAGCCGAGAATATATTTTATTTTTGAAGTATCTCATCCAACTCTACTTGTATATAATGTGAAGCGTGTAACATCCCTCAAACAACTAGACCTCTAAGAGTGGTTTTGTCATGACTAGGTCATGACAAAACCCTAGGAAGTCCAAGTAGACTAGGTGAACATAGGTAGCAAGGTGAAGACCACCATGGTCTGCAAATAGCAGAATTGTAAACACTAGTTTAGAATGATCTTGAAAGATATAGTACTTAAACACCTAGAGGGGGGGTGAATAGGTGACTTGAATCTTTTTAACTTTTTAAGGCAGCAATCAGATTTTATCTACTTTTGCACAGCAATCACACAGCAATCACAACAAATCACAACACACAGTAGACACACAGTTTTATAGTGGTTCCCCAAGATTTGGGTACATCCACTTTCCCCGTTCGCCTATCTAGCAGTGTACTAGATTCAGCCAAACTCCTCCACTATCTCAGAACCAAAAAACAGATTCCTACACCTCAGACCCAAGGCCCTACAACTCAGCTTCTTCACAAAGCCTACACTCAGCCACAAAGGCCTACACTCAGCCACCAAGGCCTACACTCAGCCACCAAGGCCTACACTCAGCCACCAAGGCCTACACTCAGCCACCAAGGCCTACACTCAGCCACCAAGGCCTACACTCAGAGATTTAAATCTCCTACACTCAGCCTTTATAATTACAGGCTTACAAGACTCAGATCCAAAGGATCCTACAAGAAAATATGAATACAATAATATTAACTCAGCAACTCAGAGACAAGAGAAGAGAGTTGTGAGTTTCTTGATGAGTTTTTGGAAGAACTCAGCTGAAATCAATCTGACTTGGCTTTCTTCAAAGCTTCTTGAATGTAGAACTCAATAAGATTGATCCCTTCTGCAGTTGATCCTTGATCTCTGCTACTTAAGATTCAGAATAAATCTGAACCCTTCTTCTCAGCCTGGTTCCAACGGCTGATTTCTTGGATGGAGCTCTCTCTCTCCAACTTCTTAGATCTTCACTTGATAGCTAGATGTTCTTTGAATTACTTCAACAACCGTATCTGTAGATTGTATAAGCATATTTATAGGCCTTCTTCATGGTAACCGGCTGGTCCGGTTCATAACTGAATTCTGACAACTCTGACAGGTGCAGTAGACCGGCTGGAATGACAGCTGTCAAGTCATCCAGTCAGTTCTTGAAAATTCTGTAACTGTCTGAAAGTGTCGAGACTTTCTGTCTTTAAGTGTCGACACTTATAGACCAAGTGTCGACACATGTTGTCTAAGTGTCGACACTAGCCTACAAGGTGTCGACACAACTCCTTGTGTTGTAGATTTTATATCTCGACACTGCTTCTTCTTCATGTGTCGACACTGATAATGTGTGTCGACACAAGTCCTTGTACTTCAGTATTTTGCTGAATTCTTCTAAGTGTCGACACAACACCTTTGTGTCGACACATCTTCATGTGTTGAACTCGCTGAGTGTCGACACTTCTTCTTGGTGTCGACACATGTCTTCAGTGTTGATACTTGCTGAGTGTCGACACATTGCTCTGGGTGTCGACACAGCTTCTTCTCTCGAGACTCTGACTGAGTGTCGACACATTCCCTTAGTGTCGACACTTGTACTTAGAATTTCGTGAACTTTGCTAAGTGTCGACACAGCTCCTTGTGTCGACACTTTCTTCAAGTGTTGAGTCTTCAGCTAAGTGTCGACACATTATTTCTTGTGTCGACACTTTCTTCAAGTGTTGACTCTTCTTCAGTGTGTCGACACATTGTTCTGGGTGTCGACACATATACTTAGTCTCTGCTGATTTTTGCTGAGTGTCGACACAGCCTCCAAGTGTCGACACTTTCTGATGTAGACACAGTTCTTCTAGGTGTCGACACTGCTGTTAAGTGTCGACACTGCTTCACTGCACTTTTCTTCACTGAGTGTCGACACTTTCTGTCTGGTGTCGACTCAGCATCCCTGGTGTCGACACAATGACTACAAGTGTCGACACTGTTTGCCTGGGTGTCGACACAAGTCTTCTTAAGTGTCGACACTTTGCTCCTTGGTGTCGACACATGGACTTAGAAACTTTTTCTTCTTTCCTGCAAATACTTAACCTGCACAAGTAAACTCAAAACACATCAAATACATTTTGATGTATATCATTGAGTTGGGTGAGGCTTCTTCAAATCAGGTACATTTAAACCAATGTACCCAACAATCTCCCCCTATTTGGAGAAGTCATAACCCTTAGTCAATGATATACACCATTCATAATAAAATTACAAAATGATGTATAGCAGGAATATATAATCAGGGCAACCATAAACATGTATCAATCAAACATGTATACAAAGACATAATCTCAGAACAACTATGAAATAAATTTAACACACAACAAATTTATCACACAACACATTGTTCCAATACTTTGTCATATTCATATTTCAAAAGTTTACAGAATGTTTATTATCAAAAGATTACATAGAAAACTTAAGAAAATTTCTATGCTACTTTTGTTCTGCATCTTTAATCACTATTCCTTTTCCTGACTGAATCTTGGCTTGCATAGGAGCTTCAGCATCTTCAATTTCAGCAGGCTTCTTCCCTTTCAGCTCCTTCTTCTTAAGTTCCTCAGGCTTAATTTTTTGCCTTTCAAAATAATGATAAGGCTTGGGAAAGTACTTGCTTGGCTTCTGAGCAGTAGGAGGTAGCTTTCCCATCTTAGCCTTTCTTCTATATTGTACTATAACCTCCTGCCTTGCCTCATGCTTTCTCCATTCAGCCACAGAAAACCACTTGTTCCTGTCTTGAATGTTATCTTTTGCAGCTTTCCATGCAGTCAAAATAATGTTCCTAGAGGTGGGGCTCCACTGCTCAAAGTCTGGTCTCTGTTCAGCTTGCTCCCTAAACCTCTTTTTAGACAATCTGGTCTCTTCTTCTTTCTGCATAGCATCTTGCATAGCTTCAGAGACTGGCTGAACAACTTTTTCTATAATGACATTGTCCTTGCCCCCAGGTGGGCTATACATGGACTGTATATCGGCATGTATCATATCAAAATCTGGAGGAGGGTAGATGACTTGAGCCACTTCAGGTTGCTCCCCTCCTAGATATGCAAGATGAATTTCAGATTCTGCCACATTATCATCATCACAAAGAGGAGGATATCCAAGAGTTGCTCTGATAGAATTAGATATCCACTTAGCATGATCAGAGCTGGCCTTGACTAACACTCTCTCCCCCTTTATGACTTCTCTTTCTATGTGATCTCTCACATCATATTTTTGAAATCTCACTTGGTTATCCAAATAATTGACTCCATTTTTAAAGAAAGGTTTTAACCTTTGGAGTTTGTCAGTGATGATCTTCTGTGAGTCTTGGATGGCAGTCTTAACAGCAGTTATTTCTTCTTGGAATACTTTGTCAAAGTCTGCTTTAGCAGCAGTAGTAGAAGTAGGCAAGCCAGCAGCTATGGTCTTCATCTCTGTAATAATTGCATTATGGGAAGCAGTTAAGTTATCGTTCATCCTAATTTGATTTTCAAGTACATACCCTTGCTTCTGTGCAATGTCATCTACTTGAACTTTAATCTTTTCTTGATGTGTAGCTAAGTACACCACTGCATTCCCCCCTTTGTGGAAGCAGTCTGTCATTTCCTTCTTATTAAGATTCATCTCAAATCTTATGGACTTAATGTCCTGTGTCAGATCAAATTGAAGTGACTTGTGCCACTCATCCACATAAGTTTCTATGGCTTTTCTGTACTCATCCAGCTTGATTTGCATGGCAACCATTAGAGCACTATAATCAACAGTTGGTGCTGGCTGTGATATAGGCTGTGGTGCAACAGTTTGCAATGCCTTCTTATAACTCTGGCTCCTTCTTCTGAATACTTGAAATTTCTTTTTCTTAGCCCGTGTAGTCTCCTCATCTTCAGAAGCAGATGTGCTGGCAATCTCTACCCTCTCCTTAGGTAGCTCCTCAACTTCTTTGGGCTTCTCAGGTTCTTGCCTTACAGGCTCTTCAACATGTACTACTTGCTCCCCCTCAACTGGAGCATTCTCCTCTTCAGCAGCAGTTTCTTTGTCAAAATCAGTTCGATCCAGGTTAAGGAACAGATCTTCCATTATGTATTCTTGTGGAGAATGGGCAGGAGAAATTCTTTGCTCATCTACCAATTGATCAGATACCACTTGATCAGATACACCTTCAACTGTAACATATGTGTCATCCATGACAACATCTGGGACTTGACCATGAATCTGAGTTTGCTGATTGAAAGTGCAGCTAGATCTGATATACTCTAGAGGGGGGTGAATATAGTATATGGTGCTTTGAAACTTTTTACAACAATTGTTGTAATCTGAGTGAGCAGGGAAGCAGTTAAAAATCTAATCACAGAACTATACTAATCAAAGCTAATCACAGAATAATCAAGGCCAGAAACAAACATAAAGACAAGCAAAACCAGAAGACACAAGGAAATATAGTGGTTCCCCTAAACTTGGGTACATCCACTCTTCTACCACCCTAGGTAGGAATCCACTGCAGGATGAGTTGATCAGGTGTCCTGGGCACCAATGAGCTTTTGATAAGGTGCTCAAAAACCAAAGCAGATTTTTTCATCAGGTGTCTTGCCATCAATGAGCTTCTGACAAGGTGCTCAAAAACCAAGCTCAAACTTTTGAAGGGAGTTTGAGAAACCCTTTACAGAGAGGGGGTGAGAGAGTGATGGAAGTCTTCTCTTTCTCAAACAACTGAGAAGACTATGTGGATTGTTGATTTCAAAGCTCCCCCTGAATCCTTGAGATCTTCAGGAAGAAAAGCTTTGCTGAGGGTGATAGACCTTCAAAGATTGAACTCCAGCAATAGATGATTTCAACAATAGCTGAAATGTTGAATGTCTGGAGTCTTGAAATATGTTGGCCTTGAACACTTTGGACAAGAGAGATCTGAAGATTTTTTAGAGAGCTTGATCTCCTTGGATGTGTGTTCTTGAGAATTCTTGAGACAGAATATTTTGTTGAAGATTATTGATGTCTGTCTGTGTGTCTGTCTCTCTGTAATCTGTATTCTGTGTGAGATTCAAAATTCTTCTCTTTTATTCTCTGATACAGAATAGAATAACATTCTCTCTGAGAAGAGTAGTCGTTGATCTGTATTAATTGCATCCTTAATTGCAAAATCTCTTCTGGAGGAAAGTCCATAGAAATATTCCTTGAAACTTGGTCCAGAAATGAATGAAAACGGCTAGGAAATCTCTGAATTAATTACAGAATAACTCCTTAGCTGATTTGAATTTGAATCTAGAAACATCCTTGAAGTTATCTGAAATAGTCGAACTGAGCTCTGCTATCGTCGAACTGAGCTCAGCGATCTGGAAAAATACAGCAGCAAAATATCGTCGATCTGAGCTCAAAGATCGTTGAACTGAGCTCAGAGATAAAGATCCAAAGCAGAGTCAAAATCGTCGACCTGAGCTCACCGATCGTCGAATGGAGTTCGACGATATAATGAAGTTGAGCTCAGCGATCGTCGAATTGAGTTCGACGATCTGTCGAAGTTGAGCTAGACGATCGTCGATCGGAGTTCGACGAATCGTCGTGCTGAGCTCGACGATATGACTTAGTCTCCAAACAGAAAAACTTGGTCTTGAGGGCAGCTTCCAAACCTAGACTTCTAACCCTTAGACTCGATTCTAATTGACCTATTGAGCTATACAGGAGGTCAAGCATTGATTCCTAGAGACATAGTGATCCTGACCCAAATTAGTAATAGGGTGTTCCAACAATCTCCCCCTATTTGGGTTAGGATTACTATTTATAGACTTTGGAAAAATTTAAATAACAACATACAAGCAGCAAAATAGAAAAACAACAAGCTAGACATTGCAGAACCACAGAGATATATAGCATCCAGATAGTAATCAGAAATCACAGAGAATGTCACCTTACATTATCATTTCTTTTCCTTGCCCTTAACAAGTTTGATCTCTCTGTTGGGATTGAGGGCTTCTTTGTTTGATCTGGTATCATTTGCTGCACCTAAATATGTTTGCTTTTTAGGCCTGGGAACTACAGCTTCAGGATATAATTCCATATACCTGTCAGAATCAAAGAATTTACTTGATACATATCTTTCTAGCTTTTTCTGTCTCTGTTCAGACATTGTTGAGATGTTAGAGGAATATTTTCCTTGCTCTCTAGCCTTTTTGATCTGATCTAGTGCAGCTAGTTCTTTTAATCTTGCAGCCCAGGCAACTGGATTGTTCTCAGGATCCTCAAAAGGTACAGGTGGCTCATATCTGTTGGAGGGATTGTCTTGAGGAGGCCTGGAAGACACAGTTTCTTTCAATTTGTAAGAGAAAGGACCAGATGTTGTATCAGTTGAAATTTGTCCTCCCCTAGAAGGTGTTGCCTTGAGTAACCTTTGGAGTAGACTTGGAGGTCTCTTTGATTTCCTCTGTATCCTCCTCTCCTAGATTGAGATCCCCTGGATTGGCTTCCCCTATTATAAGATCTAGCATGAGGCTGATAGGGGGCCTGACTTCTGGCTGGGGGTTGAGCTGCAGAGCTTCCACCTACACCTGCATCAGGAGGAGGTGGTGGAGGAGGATGAGAGTGTTGGAATTGGGAGGAACCCTTCTCATATTTTCTCTTCTTATTCATTGCCTTCAGCTGATTCTTGGAGTATTGCATCCAGTGCTCAGTGATAGGGCAGTCATGAATAATGTAGTATGGAATATCATTGTTGTCTTTGACTTTAGCAGGAGGTACTCTCTTCATAGCTTTGCTCCTTGACTTTCTTTTCCTAACAATGGTAGCAGAAGAGTCATCAGAGTCTGTTCTAAATTCATCACTTTCATAACTCTGGTCATCATAAAGAGCATCTATTTTCTTCATCAGATCCTTCTTGAGCTGTACAGAAGCAGATGAGGCAACAAATGGTGTAGCAGCAGGTGTTGAAATAGTAACAGCAGTAGATATTGAAGGTGTTGCAATTGGAGTAGAAGCAGTAACAACAGCATCAACAGATACTGGAGAAGTGACAACAGCAGTAACAACAGATTCACTAACAACAACATCAACAACAGAAATATCATCAGAAACTGCAGAAGGCTCAAATTCAGGTGTCTTTGACATAAGAATTTCCTTGGAAATTGGTTCAACAGCAATAATAGAAGTTTCTGCAGTAGTATCAACATTTTCAGCAGCAATAGAGGCAATAATATCAGAAGCAACAATAATGCTTTCTTCAGAAGAAGCAGCAGCATACACTGAGTTGACAAAGGAGATGATAATGCTTGGGTCACAGCAAGAAAATGGCACAAGTGCCTTGGATAGATCCTCTGGAGGCTGGACAGCATTGACCTCTGGCAGATAGCTGAAGTAAAACTGATCAAAATCTGATAGCAAAGACCTGAGGTCTATTGCAAGGACTACAGCAGGAGGACTTTGTGCTTGAGGCACAGCAACAGCAGCAAGAGCAGAAGCTGAAGAAGCAGCAATAACAGCAGCAGTAGCAGCAGACAGGCTTACAGAAACAGCAGCAGCAGCAGCATGAAGGCTCACTTCATAGGGCATCTCCCCCTGCCTAGATTCAGACAAGTCTGGATCAAGGCACACTGCTGTAGGGGCTGCCTGAGGAAATATAGAAGAAATCCTGGAAGAGAGGGCTGCCACTGACAGGTGTAGCGGAGCCAAGGAGGTCTCCAGAAGAAGTGATAGCCTGAGGGCTAGCAGTTTATACAACTTATTAGCAAGGGCTGGGAGGTCTACTTGCTCAAGGGTGACTGGAGCAGAGGTAGAAGATAGAGGAGCAGCTGATGGTGAGGGTAGTGGAGAGCTGGTGAATGGTGGAAGGGATGGCTGAGGTGTTGGTAAGGTGGAAATGGAGGATAGAGGGATGGAGATAGATGGGGTGAATGAGGGTTGGTCAATGATGTGGTGTAGAAGGTCTTGAAAGGAAGTGGAGGATGAGGGTAGCTCAGGAGGAGAGGATGGTGAATCATCCATAAAGGAATCATCAATGAGGGTGAAGGATGGATGGGAGAGTGATGAAGTGACATCTGGTGGAGGGTAGGAGAATAATGGATGGAAATGTTCTTCTGGTGTTGGAAGAATAGGTACTGGAGATGGTGTGGATGTTGGAGAGGGGCTGAATATGATGATGGTGGATGGAGTTGTAATGGTAGATGGTATGGGAAGGGATGGAATTGGAGGAGGAGGAGGAGAGGCAACAACAGCAGGCAGGTCATCTGTAGGGGCAGAGACCTGTGGAGGAGTGACTCTTAGAGTCCTTGTGCCTGAAGGAGTGCTGGAGGAGGGCCTGCTGGGCTTGCTGATTTGTCTGTCCCACTTTCCAAAGAGGGAACAAGACAGTCTCTTGGAAGCATTTATATGGATTCCAGAGGAGACCAGCAAAGCAGGGCACCTGTGCTGCAGAAACACCCCAATAATCCTTCCAAAGTTTACAAAACTTTTGTTGATTTTCTTCTTGATAAGGTCAAAGAACACTTCTCCCTAATTCAGATTTTTCTTATCTACAAGAGCTCCCATGAGGCAGAGCTGATACCTTGAAATTGTATCATGGGCAGAGTGCTTATCCAGTAGCACTTTCCCAACAACATCTGCCATAAATCTGTATTCCACAGAAAGGTTCCTTTTGAAGAGCTTGCTAGGGTTGCCCTCTGAATGACCCATTCTGGCAAGCAGGTCAGAATACTCTTCTCCAGATAAGTCAGCAGTATCTTCACCATTCCTCAACTCAAAAACTTCTGTTAAGATTGCTGGGGTTAAGGGTACCTGAGTTCCAGATATAGACCCAACAATGGTGTTGTTATCTTGATTGTGGGCAGTATAGACCCATTCCTTTATCTCATCAGATGCCAGCTTGATCCTGGTGGTCATGATTGCTGTCAGGTTCTGGTCTTTGAACAATCCCAAAATATCTTGAAAAGCCTGGTCAGTTGTGCTGAAGGATTCTATGTCAATATCGAAACCAGCATCAAACTTCATGGCAGCAAGAACAGCAACAGACACAGCCATGGGTACCTGCAAAAATTCAACAAACAAAACGACCAAGTGCAGAACTGTTTGGAGGGAAAGAAAATTCTTGCAGAGAAATCGAAAGCGCAAAGGAGAACAATGGCGAAAAAAGAGTTTTATATTAGGGTTCGACGCAGAATTGGAAAGATCGTTGAACTCAGTTCCACGATCGAGGCTTCTAAAGGAATCTGAAGAGTCTTCAACATCGTCGATCTCCGTTCGACGATATTGGAGAGCGTCGAGCTCTGTTCGACGATCGTTCAAAGAACAAAATCGTCGAGCGTCGTTCGGCGATCGTTGACCGGAAGAGATAGTTCATACAATCTGAGAGACGCTGAACTCAGTTCGACGATTTCGGAAATCGTCGATCTCCGTTCGACGATCTTGGGGCAAATCGTCGAGCGCAGTTCAGAGATCAGAAAAACTCTAAACACTAAGAAAAATCAGAATGTTTGCCTAGTCTTGGTCAATTTTTAAGCTTTCAAAATCTTGGATATTATTTAAGACTTCCTCCATCTAACATTCCTAACTGGTTTAGGAAGAAGGTGTGTTTCTTTTCATCCAATGGCTTGGTGAAAATATCTTCCCTTTGTAAATCAGTTGGGATATAGTGTAGTTCAATTTTATTCTTTTCAACATTATACCTTAAGAAATGATGTCTAATATCTATGTGTTTTGTCCTACTATGGAGGACTGGATTTTGAGCTATAGAAATAGCACTGGTGTTATCACAAAAGATTTTAAACTTCTCTAAGTTGTAGCCATAGTGTAGTAGTTGGTTTTGAATCCACAAGATTTGTGAACAACAACTGCCTGCAGCCATATATTCAGCTTCAGCAGTTGAAGTTGACATAGATGTTTGTTTCTTACAAAATTAGGAGACAAGTATGTCACCAAGGAACTGACAAGTTCCACTGGTGCTTTTCCTGTCAATTCCGCATCAGCATAGTCAGCATCAGAGAATCCAGTTAAATCAAATGCTGAATCTTTTGGATACCAGAGACCTAGATTTGGACAACTTTTAACATACCTGAGAATCCTCTTTACTAGTGTTAGGTGTGACTCTCTAGGGCTTACTTGGAACCTAACACATATACATGTAGCAAACATTATATCTGGTTTACTAGCTGTAAGATACAGTAAAGAGCCAATCATTGCTCTATATGTTGTCTGATCAACAGGTTTCCCATGTTCATCAGCATCCAATACAACATTAGTAGGCATGCGTGTTTTCATACAAGATGCTTCAGACATACCAAATTTCTTAACCAATTCATTTGCATACTTGGTTTGAGAAATGAAGATGCCTTCAGCATGCTGTTTGACTTGCAATCCTAGGTGATGGCGCGGCCCCTCCTCCACCGGTTGAAGACGATGCTGATGATGTTGTTGATGATCCGGTTGCTAAGGCCATACGACTCAAGGACGTGAGGCGGCACGATGACGCTAACGGACGGCTACGCTACAACCTCTGCCCGCGCCGTGCTACCGTCACGGCAACGCCTTAGTTTTATTTATTTCCTTTTTGTGCACTTTATTTTATAATTGGAATATAAAATTATCCTATGCTTATGTGATAATTTTATATTCATTGCATGTGTTGTTGTATTTTCAATTTGAACTATTTTAGTTTTGGTGTGCAATTAGCCATTCGGATGAATGAGATTAAATCTCCATCATGAAGGGCTAAGGCTTATTTGTAACTCCTATTAGCCATTCGGATGGATGAGATTAAATCTCCATCATGAAGGGCTAAGGCTTATTTGTAACTCCTATTTAAAGGAGGCTATCATGAAGAGTTAAAGGAATTGGAAAAGAAACCTAAAAAAAACCCCTTGTGGAAATTTCGGCCACCATGGAGAAGTCCATAGCCGCCCCCTCCCCTTTGGTGTGAAGCCAAGCCTTGCCTCCTCCATCCCCGTTCGGTGCGACTCCGGCGTGGCTTCCTTCGGTGCGACTCCTTGGAAGAAGGTTGCAAACCATTCGGTGCGACGCCGGTGGATCCGTGGAGAGAGTGATTCTCCCACAGTTATCTCGTGTGAAAGTTTTCCGGTTGGGTAATCTCTTTTCCCCCCTTGTGTGATTTCTTCTCTTTAGTTGTGGTGGATTTCGCTCATCGTTTTCTCCGGATCTTTAATTTAATCGCTGCAAGTTTTTGAATCGAAATCGCCGTTGCAAGGCTTTTATTTCCGGATCGGGTGGATCCTATTTGCTTGAGCGGATCTTGGCCTATAGCCTTGCTCTTGCTCTCAAAAAGGAGTGGCAACCTTTGTGTTTTCTTGGGGAATAATCCGACTCAAATTTCCGATCGTTGTTTTCGAGTCGACCATTCCTCCTTTGTTGTTTGTGCTGCGTTTTGTGACGAGGAAATATTGTGGGCGATAGGTGCTGTGTAGGTGCGGTAGATCTACGACGTGTTGTGCGTAGGGAGAGCGTTAGCTTCGCGGAGATCTCCGTTTCTGGATAACCCTACATCAATTTGGTATCAGAGGCGGTCGTTTCAACTTTCACGTTGCAAACATCCTCTCTGCGTTCCTTGTTGGAGATCAGATCGTTAGAAAATCAAAAAAATTATTTTCTGTGGTCTGCCAATAGCGGGCTGAAATCTTTATTTTTCAGCAAAATTTCAAAAAAAAACATTTAAACGATCTACGTGTTATTCACTTTGGGAATATATAAAAATATCTTATTTTCAATATAGCTACAGCCCTAGGAAAATTCATCTTGCCCGGGGCCTCCCAAACCTGAATGTGCACAAGGCTAGGAACGGAGTACGCAACCCCGTCTACGTCTAGTATGGCTGCGAACGAGCATGGTGATCCCAACACCGCGGCTATAGAGGATCTTCGTGCTGAAATGGCTGAGCTTAGGAACGTCTTAGCCCAGATCCTACAAAACCAAGCTAGGCCACCCCCGCCACCCGTTAATGTTGACCGGCCCAACCGGCACCAACATAACTCTGATTCGGATTCTGATGGGGACTCCCCACGGGTGCCCCCTAAGGGACACCGCCCCGAGCGAGACTTTGACATTACTAGGGCCATTAAGATAAATGCCCCCACGTATGATGGCATGGGAGACCCCCAAATCTTCCTTAACTGGACTGTGGATATGGAGTGTTACTTCGAGTGGCACAACCTGACGGATCCCCAAAAGGTCCAAGTTGCCCGGATGAAGTTAATAGGTCGTGCAAAGACGTTCTGGCTGAATGAGGAGCGAAGATTAGGAACCGGACACGGAGCCCCCCTTATAGGTTGGCCAGTAATGAAGAACCTGTTGACCGATCAGTACGTTCCCGCGTACCATCGGACACCGATGTTCGATGAGCTTGCCACTCTGCGGCAGGGCTCAAGCTCGGTAGCTGAATATATGGGGCAACTTAAGGACCGAATGGTGCGATGTGACCTTAGGGAGATTCCCGAAGTCACTTTATCTAGATTTCGAAAGGGCCTTAACCCCGATATCCAAAGGAAGCTCTTACGATATGGGCATACGGACTTGAGCACGACTTTCAATGCCGCCTTGGACATTGAAAAACACCTAGCCTCTAAGGCTCACTCCCGTTACGCTCATGCGAAGCACAAGTCCACCACTGGGGCATCTTCTTCCACATATCCTGATAAGGGAAAGTTTAAATCTACCGAGTCGAAGTCAATCGTGATCACCGCTAGGAACTCCAAGAACCCTTCGAGTGAGTGTGTCCCTATCGGGAAGGTTAGCAAGGCTAACACCACTTGTTACTCTTGCGGCATTCAAGGCCACTATGCCTACGAATGCCCAACAAAGACAAAAACTCTAGCCTTGTTAGAGCCAACTACCGACCCTGACGATTATGTATACGAGGCCGCAGAAGAGAGTGACCCTGAAGGAGTCCCTAGTGACTTAGAGGACGATCACCCCCTTATGGTGATGCGTTGTATTTTGACCACTCCTCGTCCATTAGATGATTGGAAGAGGACGAGCATATTTTCTCTGATTTTTAAGAGTGGCGAGAAGCTTTGCAAGCTGATTATTGATAGTGGTAGCTGCGTGAACGTCATATCTGAGAACGCCATAGCACGTATGTCCTTGGTCACGGAACCACACCCGACCCCATACCAGGTCGCTTGGATCAACAAGCTCTCTGTACCCGTTACCAAGTGATGCCTGGTCCCACTCTCATTCAAATCCTACATTGATGAGGTGTGGTGTGATGTCCTTCCGATGGACGCTTGCCATGTATTGTTAGGCCGCCCTTGGCTATACGACCGTGATGTTACACATTTTGGTAGAGCCAACACTTATGAGTTCAAATTCAATGGCAAAACCATCACTTTGAAGCCGACCATCCCAAAGGAGCCCGTAGTCTTGGCTAAGGACACCACTATCCCGGTAGAACGGAAAACGTTGAATCTCGTTGGTAGGAAAGAGTTTGAGAGAGATCCGTTCTTTGATGGAATTATGTATGCGCTAGTCCTCTTAAGTGCGAAGCCCGATTCTAGCATTTTGGATGAGCTACCTAGTGAGTTACGGGTATTGTTGGAAGAGTATAGGGACGTGTACCCGGATGAGTTGCCGCCCACGTTACCCCCGCTTAGGAATATCCAGCATGCGATAGATCTCATCCCGGGGTCTTCCTTGCCAAACCAGCCCCATTATCGACTCCACCCCGCGGCTCACCTAGAGTTGCAGTCTCAGATCGAGGGCTTGCTAGCGAACGGTTTTATTAGGACTAGTATGAGTCCATGTGCTGTACCAGCCCTACTTGCCCCCAAGAAGGATGGTACATGGAGGATGTGCGTTGATAGTCGGGCTATCAACAAAATCACCATCAAGTATAGGTTCCCCATTCCCCGCCTAGATGATTTGTTGGATGTCTTGTCTGGAGCCACCGTATTCTCCAAATTAGATCTTCGGAGTGGCTATCACCAGATTAGGATACGAGAGGGCGATGAGAGGAAGACAACGTTTAAGTCGAAGGATGGTTACCTGTTTAGGAACGGGAAGCTATGTATTCCGCAGTCATCGTTACGACTACATATCATATGGGAGTTGCATAGCGGAGGGTTGAGTGGCCACTTCGGTAGAGATAAGACCATTACGTTAGTCGAAGACAAATTCTATTGGCCAAAACTGAAGGTTATGGTGGGACAGGTAGTGAGTAGCTGCCGCACATGCCAGGTATTTAAGGGTAGTAAAACCAACGTAGGATTATATACACCCTTGCCTATTCCTTCCATGCCTTGGGTCGACGTTAGTATGGATTTTGTATTAGGCCTCCCCATTACCCTACGCCGTCACGCCTCAATTTTTGTAGTTGTGGATAGGTTTTCAAAGATGGCTTATTTCATCCCGTGTAGTAGGACAAATGATGTGTCTCACATCGCTAAACTTTATTTTAAAGAAGTCGTTAGTCACCATGGAGTGCCAAAGACCATAGTATCGGATAGGGATGTAAAATTCACTAGTTATTTTTGGAAGACTCTTTGGATATTAATGGGAACGAAATTATTGTTTTCCTCTGCCTATCATCCCCAAACTGATGGGCAGACGGAAGTGGTTAATCGGAGCTTAGGAAATTTGTTACGATGCCTCGTGAGTGATCACAAGAGCACTTGGGATCTTCTCCTTCCCCATGCCCAATTAGCCTACAATAATTCCAAGAATCGGTCTACGGGTCTGTCTCCAAATGAGATTGTCCACGGGTATAAGGCTCATGTGCTGCTTGACTTGGTGTCGTTGCCCCCAACGTACAAGGCAAGTCAGTTTGCACAATCCTTCGCCCAGCACATCCATGATTTACACGCACGTATACGGGACACCTTGACTACGCAATACGGCTCTTATCAAGCGCACACTAATTTACATAGGAGAGTATCAGACTTCAAAATTGGCGATCTAGTTTTAGTCCGTTTGGTTCCCGAACGCTTGCCAACTGGCACCGTTAAAAAGTTAGCACCAAAGCGCGCCGGCCCTTTTCGGATTATTAAAAAGCTAGGTGACAACGCTTTCGTTTTGGACTTGCCTGCTGATTGGGGTATCTCCCACATTTTTAATGTTTCGGATTTAACGATGTTTGTGTCACCACCACAAGAGTTGATTTCTTTGTCGTCTTCTTCTCCCACTAAAAATTCTCATGGGTTGGGGAGTGGTAGTACGGATGATCTCTCTCTTTCGGTCCCCACAGGTATATCATCGGATGGTAAGTTGCCTTCTTTCCTGCCTACTGCTAATATGTTCCCCAGGTTTCCACGGACGTTCTCCACTCCAGAGATGATACTTGATGCTGAGCCCGTTACCACTGCTGATGGCGACATCCACTGCTTTCTCATCCGTTGGCGTGATCGGCCCCCTTCGGATGACTCTTGGGTACTCGAGACGGAGCTGCAGAGTTTGGATGCCGCTCTCCTTCACCGCTATCGCTTGGACCACGCAACGGAGATGCGTGCATTTGAGCGGGGGAGGATTGATGGCGTGGCCCCTCCTCCACCGGTTGAAGACGATGCTGATGATGTTGTTGATGATCCGGTTGCTAAGGCCATACGACTCAAGGACGTGAGGCGGCACGATGACGCTAACGGACGGCTACGCTACAACCTCCGCCCACGCCGTGCTACCGCCACGGCAACGCCTTAGTTTTATTTATTTCCTTTTCGTGCACTTTATTTTATAATTGGAATATAAAATTATCCTATGCTTATGTGATAATTTTATATTCATTGCATGTGTTGTTGTATTTTCAATTTGAACTATTTTAGTTTTGGTGTGCAATTAGTCATTCGGATGGATGAGATTAAATCTCCATCATGAAGGGCTAAGGCTTATTTGTAACTCCTATTAGCCATTCGGATGGATGAGATTAAATCTCCATCATGAAGGGCTAAGGCTTATTTGTAACTCCTATTTAAAGGAGGCTATCATGAAGAGTTAAAGGAATTGGAAAAGAAACCTAAAAAACCCCCTTGTGGAAATTTCGGCCACCATGGAGAAGTCCATAGCCGCCCCCTCCCCTTTGGTGTGAAGCCAAGCCTTGCCTCCTCCATCCCCGTTCGGTGCGACTCCGGCGTGGCTTCCTTCGGTGCGACTCCTTAGAAGAAGGTTGCAAACCATTCGGTGCGACGCCGGTGGATCCGTGGAGAGAGTGATTCTCCCACAGTTATCTCGTGTGAAAGTTTTCCGGTTGGGTAATCTCTTTCCCCCCCTTGTGTGATTTCTTCTCTTTAGTTGTGGTGGATTTCGCTCATCGTTTTCTCTGGATCTTTAATTTAATCGCTGCAAGTTTTTGAATCGAAATCGCCGTTGCAAGGCTTTTATTTTCGGATCGGGTGGATCCTATTTGCTTGAGCGGATCTTGGCCTATAGCCTTAGTCTTGCTCTCAAAAAGGAGTGGCAACCTTTGTGTTTTCTTGGGAAATAATCCGACTCAAATTTCCGATCGTTGTTTTCGAGTCGACCATTCCTCCTTTGTTGTTTGTGCTGCGTTTTGTGACGAGGAAATATTGTGGGCGATAGGTGCTGTGTAGGTGTGGTAGATCTACGACGTGTTGTGCGTAGGGAGAGCGTTAGCTTCGCGGTGATCTCCGTTTCCGGATAACCCTACATCACTAGGAAGAAGGATAGCTCACCCATGCTACTCATCTCAAATTTAGAATGCATCAGGGTGGAAAACCTTCTGCACAATTTGGAGTCAGTAGAACCAAAAATAATATCGTCTACATAAATCTGTACTAGTAGGGTATGAGACTTATGGGTTCTAATGAAAAGAGTTTGGTCTACTCTACCCCTTATAAAACCATTTTCCAAAAGAAAGCATGCTAGGGTCTCATACCATGCTCTAGGAGCTTGCTTGAGACCATATAATGCTTTATTCAATGTAAAAACATAATCAGGAAAAGTAGGAGAGATAAAATCTGGAGGTTGTCTGACATATACTTCCTCTTTGATGTCTCCATTGAGAAATGCACTTTTGACATCCATCTGATATACCTTTGAAGCCTTTGTGTGCTGCATAAGCTAAAAATATTCTGATGGCTTCCAATCTTGCAATAGGTGCAAAAGTCTGGTCGTAGTCTATCCATTCTTCTTGAGAATATCCTTGAGCAACTAGCCTTGCCTTGTTTCTTACAATTACTCCTTGATCATCCAGTTTGTTTCTGAATACCCATTTTGTTCCAACAATGGAGTGATCCTTAGGCTTTGGCACTAGTTCTCATACTTTGTTTCTCTCAAATTGATGCAACTCCTCTTGCATTGCAATGATCCAGTGTGGATCTTGCTCTGCATCTTAAATGGACTGAGGTTCAATTTGAGATAGGAAGCAGGTGTGCAACAGGTTTTGGTTGACCTGATTTCTGGTTTGCACACCAGCTGAGATTTCTCTAATTTTTTGGGAAATTGGATGGTCTCTTGATGTTACTAAATCAACAGGGGGTGTTGATTGTTCACCAACCTGTGTTGTTTCCTCTTGTGGTACAACAACTGGCTCTTCAAGTTGCTCTTCAATATGTTGAGCATTTTCTTCATCTTCACTGCTTTCATCCCTTTGGATAATCTGTAACTTGTTCAGGTCTTCAACTAGAGAATTTTCCTGCAAAGGTTCTATGGTAGAAGAAATCTTCTCCTTGAAAGACATGTTAGATTCATCAAATAAAATGTGAACAGATTCCTCAACTTTTAAAGATGATTTATTATACACCCTATAAGCCTTGCTGATCATGGAGTATCCCAGAAACACTCCTTCATCAGCTTTAGCTTGAAATTTTGCTAAATATTTCTTGTCATTGTTATGAATGTAGCAAATACAACCAAAGACTCTAAAATAGTCAACTTTAGGTTTCTTCCCTTTGAGTAATTCATAGGGAGTCTTTCCCTTTAGTTTATGTATCAGACTTCTATTCAGCACATAGTTGGAGGTGTTCACTGCCTCTGCCCAAAAGGATAGAGGTAGATGAGCATCTGACAACAATGTAGTGGCAGATTCAATAAGGGTTCTATTTTTCCTTTCAGCTACCCCATTTTGTTGAGGAGTTTTAGGAGCTGAGAAAGTATGCCTGATCCCTTCACTCTGACAGAACTCTTGTATAAGAAGAGAATCAAACTCTGTCCCATGATCACTTCTGATTAGGGTAATGTGAGTATTGAACTCAATCTGTATACATTTGAGAAACTCTGTCAGACACTTAAAGTTATCAGACTTCTTCCTTAGAAAGAACACCCAAGTGAATCTATAGAAGTCATCTACAACTACTAAAGTGTAGGATTTCCCTCCTAGGCTTTGTACTGTGATGGGTCCAAAAAGATCCATGTGTAACAGATACAATATCCTAGGTGAATCACTCTTATTAAGTGACTTAAAGCTGTTTTTAGTTTGCTTGCCTAATTGACAAGCCCTGCAGAGTCCTTCCTTCTTGTAGGGGCCAGAAGGTAGTCCTCTAACAAGGTTGTCCTTGGATAGCCTAGCAATAGTTCTAAGGTTTAGGTGTCCTAATCTCTTATGCCATAAAATAATAGGTCTACAGACAGAATTGAACAAGCAGATATCTACATCAGTTGAAAGAAAATCTACTAGATAGATGTTACCTTTCCTTTTACCTGTCAACACAGTTGTGTTGTCCTCTGACTTGATTTTGCATAAGGCTTTGATGAAGGTCACCTGGTAGCCTTCATCATACAGCTGACTGATGCTAATTAGGTTGTGCTTTAGTCCTTCCACATAAGCTACCTTCTTGAAAGTTACTGATCCAATCTGGACTGCACCATATCCTTTATTCTGTCCAAAGTTTGAATCACCAAAGATAACTTTGTGTCCAAGCTTGGCTCTGAAGGATGTGAGGTTATCCTTGTTCCCTGTCATGTGCTTAGAACACCCACTATCCAAGTACCATTGCTGGTTAGATGTTGGATAGGTGTTCACCTGCACATAAGACAATTCATTTGTTTTTGACCCAGTTTACCTTGGGCCTAGGTTGATAACCTTTAAATTCTGAAATGAAAGACATCCCAGGTTGACACTTATATCCTTCAGGATGATATCTCTGTTGAAGTTGGTGACCGTGCGGTCTGTCTTGGCAGGTTGAAGACCGCGCGGTCTGGCGGTTTGACTCGCCGGCTTGTTAACCGGGCGGTCTAGCGATCTTCACAGGCGACCTCTCTGCTTCTCTTGTTGTAGCCGTACGGTTAGTCCTTCTGTCTAACTGCGCGGCTTGTGCGGTTTACTTTGTACAGTCCGCTTAGCTTGTAAATTTTTAGTCCCACATCTCTTTTTGTATTCTCTCATCTCTCCTCCATTCTATATAAGGGATGACATACCTTTGTAATAGTTATCTTTTTTTTGGATAATAAAGTTTCAATTATTCAAAAGCTTATCCGCTTGTTCTCTCTTTTCGCTACTTTCTAACATGGTATCAGAGGGCACGGTCATTTCCTCCTGATTCTGTGCGCTCTCTGTTGTTCGCGGCTTGTTTTCCGCTTCCTGCGACCTGTTTCGCGACTTGCCTTCTCTTCTGTCCGCTGCCCTGTTCGCGCGGCTTGTTTCTGTCCGCTGCCCTGTTCGCGCGGCTTGCTTCTTCTTGGTTCTCTTCTCCTGCTGCTATTCGTCGCAGCGACCTGTTTCCTTGTCGCCGCGCTCCTTGTTCTTTCTTGCCTCTCCGACTTCCTAGTCATTGCGGCCTTGTCTCTACCCGCTGCGGACTTCTTCTCCCTGTCCGCTTCTGCTTTCCCCTTTTCCGCTTGTCTCTATACTCGCGGTTTGCTGCTGTGATCTGCCTGACCGTGCGGGTTGTTCCTTTCTCACCTGCATCTTGGTCGCGGTCACCTGCTCTTCTCCTCTCTTCTGTTCGCTCGACATTTTCAGTCCGCGCGACCTCTTCCCCGCTGTACCTTGTTCTGCTTCCTAGCCGCTCGTGTTCGCGCGGCTTCTTCCCTTTAACCTGCTACGGTTTCACGCGGGTTGCTCTCTTTTCCTCTCCCTGCGCCTTTCTCTCTGTTCGCGCGGATTCTCCCTTGTTTGAGCGGCCTCTCTACCTTTCTTCCTTTAGCCGCTCCTGCTTGTTAGTCGCCGCGACCTCCTTATTCAGTCGCGCGGCTTGTGCTCTACACCTTGGTCGTGGCCCTTCTTGCCGCTGGTGTGCTGACACCGAGACCGCTGCAGTTTCTTCTTCCTCCCTTCATGGCTTTCTTATCCTCCTCCAAGCCGTTCGCCTCGGTTGTCACGTCTTCTGGTCGTGCACATGTTGCTACTCAGGGCAAATGGCTGATCGACACTGGTGCTACGAATCATATGACCGGCCATCTCCCGTGTTTCTCTCTCCTAGAAAAACATGCTCGCTTGCCCCCGGTTATTCTCGCTGACGGCTCTTCATCACCAGTCCATGGAACAGGGATAGTTCATGTCACTCCGTCTCTTCACTTGGCGGATACTGTTGGGTACATTGGTCAAATGTACCTGATTTGAAGAAGCCTGACTCAACTCAATGATATACATCATAATGTATTTGATGTGTGTTTGAGTTACTTGTGCAGGTTAGGTATTCACTAGACTGAAGCTAAAAGTTTCTAAGTCCATGTGTCGACACCCAGAGGGAAAGTGTCGACACTTGAGAAAGCTTGTGTCGACACCCAGACAAGCAGTGTCGACACTTGAAGTCATTGTGTCAACACCTGGGATGAAGAGTCGACACCAGACAGAAAGTGTCGACACTTGGAGCTGTGTCGACACTCAGTGAAGAAGTATGCAGAAAAGCTGTGTCGACACTTAGCAGAAGTGTCGACACCTAGAAGAGCTGAGTCTACATCAGAAAGTGTCGACACTTGGAGTTGTGTCGACACTCAGCAAAATTCTGCAGAGACAAAGGACAAGTGTCGACACTCAACACAATGTGTCGACACTCAATCAGCAGAGTCAACATATGAAGAATGTGTCGACACTCAGCACAATGTGTCGACGCACAACCAGAAGAGTCAACACTTGAAGTAAGTGTCGACACTCAGCACAATGTGTCGACACTTAGCTAAAGACTCTACACTTGAAGAAAGTGTCGACACCCAGCACAATGTGTCGACACTTAGTTGAAGACTCTACACTTGAAGAAAGTGTCGACACAAGGAGCTGTGTCGACACTTAGCAAAGAACAGAAAAGTTTACAAAATATTCTAAGTACAAGTGTCGACACTAAGGGAATGTGTCGACACTCAGCTGAGGAAACAAAATTAAAGACTTGTGTCGACACCAAGAAGTAGTGTCGACACTTGACAGTTTCAACACATGAAGATGTGTCGACACAAAGGAGTTGTGTCGACACTTAGAAGAATACAGTTAAAGAATGAAGAACAAGACTTGTGTCGACACTCATTTTCAGTGTCGACACATGCAGAAGAATCTGGGTCGAGACATACAAGGAATTGTGTCGACATCTTGTAGACTTGTGTCGACACTTACACAACATGTGTCGACACTTGGTCTATAAGTGTCGACACTTAAGAACAGAAAGTCTCGACACTATCTGACTGTTAGAGAATTTCAAGAAGTGACTGGTTGACATGACAGCTGCCGATCCAGCCGGTCTACAGCAACTGTCAGAGAAATCAGAAGTCTGTTATGAACCGGACCAGCCGGTTACCATGAAGGAAGCCTATAAATAGGCACCCATAGTTTACAGAAACTGATTGATTGTTGTTATTACAAGTAGTGAGAATAAATGAAGTGTTTGATCAGATCAGAAAAGTGATATACAGAGGATCAACACAAGAAGATCTGGCAGTCCAACTGCAGATCTAAGAAGTTGGAGAGAGAGAGCTCCAATCAAGAATTCAGTCTTTGGAACTAAGGCTGAGAAGAAGGATTCAGAATCATCTCGATCTCAAGAAGCAGAGGTCAAGGATCAACTGCAGAGGATTCAGACTAATTCAGTTCTACTCAAGAAGCTTTGAAGGAAGCTAAGTCAGTTTGGATCTAACTGAGTTCTTCCAAGAACTCTTCAAGAAACTCTCAACTCCTCTCTTATTTTCTGAGTTGTAGAGTTAGTTATTGTAATTCAATCTTAACTTGTAGGATCCATTGGATCTGAGAGAATTGTAAGCCTATATTATAAAGGCTGAGGGTAGGGCTTGGTTGCCTGAGTGTAGGAGTTGAAGAACTCTGAGTGTAGGCCTTAATTGGCTGAGTGTAGGCCTGGGTGGCTGAGTGTAGGCCTTTGTGGCTGAGTGTAAGGCTTTGGGCCTGAGGTGTAGGAACCTAGTTGGGTTCTGAGATAGTGGAGAAGATTGGCCGAATCTAGTACACTGCTAGATAGGCGAAGGGGGAAAGTGGATGTACCCAAAGATTGGGGAACCACTATAAATTTGTGTGTCTGCTGTGTTGTGTTGTGCTGTGGATTAACTGTTTATATTCTGTTATTACTGTTAGCTGTAGAAATCTGTGAGATAACTGATTTGCTGCCAACAGAGCTAGAAAAAGGTTTAGGTCACCTATTCACCCCCCCCCCCTCTAGGTGTTTAGGTACCATATCTTTCAAGTGGTATCAGAGGGAGGTTACTCAAAAAGGACTAACTGTCTGAGGAGATCCAGTTTGGCAGATTCAGTGTAAGTCAGAACACAGTTTCAAGAAAATCAAGAAACATGGGTTCTTCAGAGAATCACAAGGAATTGGGTTCAATGAAACTGCCCATATGCAGAAAAGAGATTTTTGGAATCTGGAAAGAGAGGGTAAGGCTGTTCATGGAAGCCTCTGACCCTAGAATCTACATCACAGTCAAAGAGGGGTCATATGTGCCCATGAAGATCTCAGTATTGGATGCAAATCAAAGGACTCCAAAGGATTTCTCTGAGATGACCAAGGATGAAATTGTCCTAGCCACTATGGACAAAAGGGCACAAAACATAATAGTAAGTGTCATTGATGATGCAACTTTTCAGAACCTAATTCATTGTAAAACAGCAAAAGAAATGTGGGATACCCTCATTGTCTATATGGAAGGTTCTGAAGAAGTTAGGCAAGATAGAAAGTCCTTGCTTAATCAAGAGTATGAGAGCTTTAGGCAAGGAAGAGGAGATAGCATCACTGAATGCTACAAGAAGTTCTATAGAATTGTTAATGAACTCATGTCCTATGGAAGAGAGTTCACTAACTATGAATTGAATGATAAGTTCTTGAGGTCCCTAACCAAAGATTGGGACACTAAGATCTGTGCCATCAGAGAAATGGCAAAGTTGGGAGAAATTCCTCCTCCCACACTGTTTGGCAAGTTGCTGTCTTATGAGATGCAGCTGTCTGTGAGAAAAGAGGAGGAAAAATCAACAAGGACTGAGCACAGGGAAAGGACTGTTGCCTTCAAGTCAGAAGTACCTAGAAAGGGCAGGACTAAGTCATCAACTCCTCCTCCAGAGGTAGTTGAATCAGAATCTGATGAGTCTGTTAGCACAAAGTCTACAAGCAGTGAAAGTGATGAAGACTTTGCTGCATTCACCAGACATTTTCAGAAATTCCTGAAGAAGAAACAGTGGAGGTCCAGACCTTCATTTTCCAAAGGGAAAGAAGTTCAGTATCAGGAGAAGAAGCCTTCAAAGAAGGACAAGAAAAAGACAAAGACTAGCAAGGCAACTGGGTCTAGGATAGTGTGTTACTGCTGCAATAGACAGGGTCATGTTATTGCAGATTGTCCTGAGAGAAGAAAAGAATCCAGTGACAAAAAGAAGACTCACTTCAAAGGAAAGAAGGAGAAGTCCTTTGTTGCAAAGAATGAGAAGACTCTTTCAGACATTTTTTCTTCAGACACTGAGACAGATGCTGAAGCCTACATAGGGCTATTTGCTGAAGAAGAAGAGGAGTTTATGCAGATCATGGAATCAATCTATGAACAAGAAGAGTGTCAGTGCCAAGGACTGATGGCATTGACTGAAAGTACCAAAATCCTGGAGCAGCCAGGACCTAGTCAGGTACAAAGTCCAACTCAAAGTTCAGATTTCAGTTCTAGTTCAGAGTCAGATTCATCTTCATCAAGTGATGGAAGTGTTTCTGAATCTGAGGGAGATATTCATCAGCTCTTAGATGAATATAAAGTACTGTTGCAAGCCTATAAGAAAAGCAAGTCCCTTGCCAAAAGTCAGGCAAAGGAAATTGCTGATCTAAAGGCAGCTGCAACAGACTTTGAGAAGGAATTTGATCAAAAGCTCAATGAGGTAGCCAGGCTGAAACACATTACTGTGATTCAGATGGGAACTATCACTTATAAAAATGATCAAATTAAGTTACTGGAGATCAATCTCCAGAAGGAAAGAGAGCTAGTTGCTAGGTTTTCAAAACCTAAATCTGTGCTACCCTTGATTGATGAATTTGTTCATCATAAAGGAAAGGCTGGATTGGGTTTTATTAAACCAGCTAGGACTGTTAAGGATCAGTCCAGTCCAAGGGCAAAGCCCCAACATTCAACAAGCCTGCTGTAGTCAAGACAGCAAAGGTTGTACCTAAGCAAAGGTACAACAAGTTTGAATGCTGGTGCTGTGGCAAGATTGGCCATTTTGCAATGGACTGTTGGCACAATGCTAGTGCCAAGGTGAGTAGCACGTTACCTGGTGGAAAGCCAACAGGTAGCTTTGTCAAGTTGCAAACTAACAATCACCAAGGACCCAAGTTTACTTTGGGTTCTAAGGTTCATTAATTTGTTTTGCAGGTGAATCCAAGTGGCCATACCCCAACATGGTACTTGGATAGTGGATGTTCCAGACATATGACTGGAACAAGGGGACTGCTGAAGGACTACATTCCAATCAAAAATGGTCCTAAAGTGACCTTTGGTGGTTCTGAAAAAGGAATCATCAAAGGGTTTGGTAACATCTCTTCAAACCTTGTTACCATTACTCAAGTGGCTTATGTTAAAGGGTTGAAACACAACCTCATTAGTATAAGTCAGTTAAGTGATGTAGGGTATGACATCTCATTTGTTCAAAATGGTTGTCATATCAAGAGGTCAAGTGATCAAGAGATCATTTTGACAGGATATAGAAAGAGGAATGTCTACTGCTTAGACATTATGATTGAGAACAATGGTTCTCCTGTTTGTCTTGTAGCTGATGAGACAGTCTCTCATTGTGTCAAGTGGCACAAGAGGCTAGCTCATCTTAACTACAAGACTATTAGCAAACTCTTTAGCAAAGAGTTAGTGAGGAATGGTCCTCAAGTTAAGTGTGTCAAAGATGGTATTTGCTCAGCTTGTCAAAAGGGCAAGCAGACTAAATCCACCTTTAGAAGCTTAGACAACAAAGATGCTGTGAGGTGTTTATACCTCTTGCATATGGATCTATTTGGTCCAATGCCAGTTCACAGCTTAGGTAGGAAGGTCTATACCTTTGTAGTTGTTGATGACTACTCAAGGTTTTCCTGGGTGTTCTTCTTAAAGCAGAAATCTGAAACACCTAGTGTCTTCCATAGCTTTGTTAAGCAAATTCAGAATGAATTGAACTGTACAGTGGTCAAAATTAGAAGTGACCATGGTACTGAGTTTCAGTCTGAAAGCATGACAAAACTGTGTGAAGATTTTGGGATATTTCAAGAATTCTCTTCACCTAGAACACCTCAGCAAAATGGCATTGCTGAAAGGAAGAATAGGACCTTGATAGAGGCTGGTAGGACCCTATTAAGTGATTCATCACTGCCAGAGTATTTCTGGGCTGAAGCAGTTAACACTGCATGCCATGTGATAAATAGGGCTACCATCACTAAAAGGTTAAACAAGACCCCTTATGAAGTTGTGAAAGGCAGGAAACCAAATATATCCTATTTCAGGATTTTTGGTTGCAAATGCTTCATACTTAACAATGGAAAGTCTTACCTAACTAAGTTTGCTGCCAAGTCCCAAGAGGGAGTGTTTGTTGGGTACAGCAATAATAGTAAGGCTTATAGAGTCTACAACTTGACTACACAAGTTGTAGAGGAGTCTGTGCATGTAGTTTTTGATGAGACACAACTAATTAACAATGAGTTGTCTAGCAATGTATGCAGCCCCACAGGTCTTACTAAGAAGATGGACAAGCTAACCATAGAAGATGTACCTGCTGCAAGACAGCAAGTAGAAGAAGATGGCTTATGTCCAGGGGGAGAACTACATGTACCAGGAGCTGAAGAAGTACAAGGAACTCAGCTTGATGAAGATGCTGAAGAAGTTCAACCAGGAGTAAGGATGCCTCCAGCCAACAAGCATCTAAGAGATCATCCAGTAGAGCTGATTATTGGAGATCCAAGACAAGGTGTTCAGACAAGGAGCAGAAATCAGAATGTTGTAGTATATTCAAGTTTTCTGTCTCAAATAGAACCAAAGAAATTTGAAGAAGCTATACAAGATCCACAGTGGACTGAAGCAATGCAGGAAGAACTTAATCAGTTCAAAAGGTGCAAGGTTTGGGACTTGGTTCCTAAACCTAAAGATCACAATGTGATAGGAACAAAGTGGATCTATAGGAATAAGTTAGATGAACAAGGAGTCATCATTAAGAATAAAGCAAGACTGGTTGCAAAAGGATATAGGCAAGAAGAAGGTATTCATTTTGATCAAACCTTTGCTCCAGTAGCCAGACTGGAAGCCATAAGGATGTTCTTGGCCTATGCAACCTATCAAGGATTCAAGGTATACCAAATGGATGTGAAGTCAGCATTCCTAAATGGTAATTTGAAAGAAGAAGTCTATGTGGAGCAGCCTGCAGGTTTTGTTGATCCAACTCTACCTCATTATGTCTATAGACTTAGGAAAGCATTATATGGGTTAAAACAAGCACCTAGAGCTTGGTATGAAACCCTATCTAGTTTCCTCATTGAGAACAAGTTCTCAAGGGGGAAAATAGATAAGACTCTATTCCTTAGGGAATCTAGAGGCAAAGTCATACTTGTCCAAATATATGTAGATGACATTATATTTGGGTCTACTGAAAGTAGCCTTTGCAAAAAGTTTGCAAAGCTTATGCAAAGTCAATTTGAGATGAGTAGTATGGGAGAACTAAAGTTTTTCTTGGGTCTCCAAGTTAAACAGACTGGAAGTGGTCTATCCATATGTCAGTCCAAGTTCACCCTAGAACTCATAAGGAAGTATGGTATGGATTCATCCAGTACCATGAAGACTCCTATGGGGTCAAGTATGTCTCTAAGCAAGGATGATGCAGGGAAACCTGTAGATGAAACCTTGTATAGAGGGATAGTTGGCTCCCTACTATACTTGACTGCAAGTAGGCCTGACATTATGTATGCTACATGTGTTTGTGCCAGGTATCAAGCCTGCCCTAAAGAGTCTCACTTGACTGCAGTCAAGAGAATCTTGAGATATCTAAAGGGCACACCTTATCTAGGCCTCTGGTACCCTAGGAATGGAGATTTTGATCTAACAGGCTATTCAGATGCAGACTTTGCAGGATGCAAAGAAGATAGAAAGAGCACTACTGGATCCTGTCAATTCCTAGGTGGAAGACTCATTTCATGGAGTAGCAAGAAGCAAACCAGTGTGGCTATCTCCACAGCTGAGTCAGAATATGTAGCTGCAGGAAGTTGTTGTGCTCAACTTCTGTGGATTCAACATCAGCTAGAAGACTATGGATTTCAGGTAAGTAGAACTCCACTTTTCTGTGATTCTACAAGTGTTATTTCAATAGCTAATAATCCTGTATCACATAGTAGAACTAAACATATTGAGATTAAATATCACTTTCTTAGGGAGCATGTAGAAAGAAATGATATTGCACTTGAATATGTTAAAACTGATAGTCAGATAGCTGATATGTTTACTAAGCCCTTAGAAGAAGCTAAGTTCAATAGGTTCAAAGTTGAACTAGGTATGATAAACTTAGACTAAGTTTACAGAACTAAAAATTGGCTAAGTAAAAAGGTGTCGACACATAGACAAGTCTATGTTGACACAGAATAGTAAGTGTCGACACTTCAGGAAAATGGTGTCGACACATCTAGGAAGTTGGTGTCGACACTTCATAATGTTAGTGTCGACACATGTCGAGTTGGTGTCGACACATTTAATGAGGTGTCGACACTTAAGTTTTACTCAGAATTTTCTAAGTAAAGTCTCGACTACATGTCGAGTAGTGTGATGTCGACACTTAACCAAGTGTCGACACATAAAATCTGATGACTTAAACTTGTGTCGACACATGTGTGTCGAGACATTATAAGTCAGTGTCGACACTGATTGCCAGTGTCGACACATCTTTAGTAATCCCTCCCGCCTGTTCGTCTTCAAACCAGAAAGGTATAAATAGGATTCTGTCTTTGTTTGTCGACACGCTTTCAGAGTTTCGAGACCAAAACTGCTGTGTCGACATTTCTCTTTTCTCAAGACTAAATCTCTAAACCCTAATGGCTCCCAAGCTCGAGGAGAATGTCAATGAAGGCTATGAGCTGGTTCGTGGCGCATTCGACGATGGCGATCAAGAAGTCAAATCGGTGATAACCCTAGTCACCGATTCTGGATTGGAGTATCTGGTTTCAGAACCAACTAAAATATGGAAGAAGGAAGTACTCGAATTCCTTGCTGGAGCTTCTGTAGATGACTCAGGTTACAAGATCAAATCAAGAGTTCATGGCACCAAGGTCAAGATTTCACCCAAATCTCTGAGAAAGGTACTCCAGCTACCTAAAATTCAAGAAGAAGAGGAAGTGACTACATCCAAGACCAGAGAAGCACTTACCTGGTGTGGTCTAGATCCTAAGCTGAAGATAGGATCTGTATTCAATAGGAGAGGAATGAATACCCAAGGAAAGTTCCTGTCAGAAATTGTGGGGAAAGTTATTCTCAGTAAGACTGGAGGGCATGACAGGGTGTCAGCCTCCATGTTCTGTATTATGACCAGAATTATCTTCAACCTAAAAACAGACTGGTCAATGGTTGTCTATGAGAAAGTTAAGGAGAGTCTGAAGAAGCCCAATCTGGGCAGAATACTAAGTCTCTACCTGGCTGGTATAATACCAGAGGTAATGAGCAATGCTGCTGGTACTAAAATCAATCACATGAGAAGAATGGATATGAGGATATTTTCAAGATGGGAAAGAGTGCTGTCTAAGGAAGTTCCTACCCCAGAAAAGCAAGTTTCTAAGAAAGATTCCCCTCCAAAGAAGAAGAGGAAGATAGCTCCTGTGACACAGGAGTCCTCCAGCAGTTCAGGTAGTGAAGAACTAGTTGTTTTCACTCCTGATAGTCATGAGGATGTGGCTGCAGAGAAGTCTCCTGCTCCTCAAGAGATAGATGAAATCCAGGGGGAGCTGCCTACAGCTAGCCCCATGCAAAAGGATCCAAGCCAGGGGGAGCCTCCAGCTATAGAACAACCCTCTACACTGGAGAGTGAGCAAGCTACACTCATTATCCAAGAGGTACTTTCTGACCTCAATACTTTAGATTTTTCTGTAATAGATTCTGATTTGTCTGATGTCCATCAGCAAACTCAGCAAGTAAATCAAGAACCAGATGTTGTTCCTGATAAAGTAGTTGAAGAACCAAGTACATCTCCTGCACAGTCACCTCCTGAATACACCATGGAAGATCTATTTCTAAATCTAGAACAAGAGGACTTTGACATGGATAAAGTTGGTGCTTCTGAAGAGAAGGGTGCTGCTGCTGAGGGGGAGACACTGCAAGTTCAGGAAGAGCCTATAAGGCAGAAAAGTGAGAAAGCACTTGATGTGCAAGCTGACAAACCATCAAGCCCTAAGGATAGGGTGAATATAGCCAGTACTTCAGAGTCTGAGGAAGATGAGACTGAACAAGCCAAGAAGAAGCAATTCTTTGTATTCAAAAGAAGGAGTCAGAGCTACAAGAAGGCTCTACAAACTGTTGCTCAACACTCCCTAGTCCAACAAGCTCCATCAACTGATTACAGTGGCTTAATGGTAGCAATGCAAGTTAAGCTGGATGAGCACAGGAGGGCCATAGAGAAGTATATTGATGAAGGCCACAAGTCTTTACAATTTGACTTAGCTCAAGACATCAAGTCAATAAGATTTGAGATGAACCTGAATAAAAAGGAAATGAATGAATGCTTCCACAAGGGTGGAAATGCAGTGGTGTACCTGGCTAAACATCAAGAACAGATAAAAGAAAAGGTAGATGATATAGCACTGAAGCAAGGCTATGTGCTGGAAAATCAGTTGAGAATGAATGATAATTTGACTGCATCCCACAATGCTATAGTCACTGAACTGAAGAATAAGCCAGCTGAATCTTCCACATCTGCTGCTGCCAAGGCTGAATTTGATAAAGCATTTCAAGATGAAATTGCTGCTGTCAAGACTGCAATTAAGGATTCACAGAAGGTCATTTCTGAACAGCTTACAAAGCTTAGACCTTATTTTAAGGATGGCATCAGGTACTTGGACAGCCAAATCAGGTTCCAGAAAGATGATGTAAGAGATCATGTTGAACAAGAAGTCATAAAGGGGGAGAGGGTGTTAGTCAAAGCTAGCTCTGACCATGCCAAATGGATTTCTAACTCCATCAGAGCTACACTGGGCTATCCTCCCCTGTGTGATGATGATAATGTAGCTGAATCAGGTATTCAAAGTGCATATCTTGGAGGTGAGCAACAGGAAGTAGCTCAGGTGATCTATCCACCTCCAGATTTTGACATGGTTCATGCAGAAGTAAGCACAATGTATAGTCCAACTACTGGAAAGCCTAATGTTGTTCTGGAAAAGGTTGTTCAACCTGTTACAGCAGCTATGCAAGAGGCTATGGACAAAGAAGAAGAGACAAGGCTGTCAAAGAAGAAGTTCAGGGAACTAGCTGAGCAAAAACCTGATTTTGAACAGTGGAGCCCTACTTCTAGGAACATCATTCTCACAGCCTGGAAAGCAGCCAAGGACAATGCACATGAGAGGAACAAATGGTTCTCAGAAGCAGAATGGAGGAAGCATGAGATTAGGCAGGAAGCCATTGTCCAGTATAGAAGGAAGGCTAAGTTAGGAAAGCTACCTCCTACAGCTGTGGAGCCTAGCAAGTACTTTCCTAAGCCCTATCATTATTTTGAGAGGCAGAAAATCAAGGCTGAAGAACAAAAGAAGAAGGACTCCAAAGGCAAGAAGACTGCTGATACTGAGCCTGCTGCTGCTGCTGTAAAGGCCAAAGTACAAGCTGGGAAAGGCATAGTTATAAAAGAGCCTGATCAGAACTAGACTAAGATTAGACTAAGACACATTGTTGTAATCTTTTACATATGCAATATTTTTGTAAAACAATGGAAATGTATTAAAACAATGTAAGAACAATTTTTGATAAATATATTTCATGATTGTTCAGTAGAATGTGTCTAATTCTTGTTTGTTATGTAATGCTGAATGAGTATACATGTGTGCTTTATTACATGTTTAAGTTTACCCTGTTGATATATACCTGCTTTACATCATTCTCTAATTTTTAATTATGAGTGGTGTATATCATTGACTAAGGGTTATGACTTCTCCAAATAGGGGGAGATTGTTGGGTACATTGGTCAAATGTACCTGATTTGAAGAAGCCTGACCCAACTCAATGATATACATCATAATGTATTTGATGTGTGTTTGAGTTACTTGTGCAGGTTAGGTATTCACTAGACTGAAGCTAAAAGTTTCTAAGTCCATGTGTCGACACCCAGAGGGAAAGTGTCGACACTTGAGAAAGCTTGTGTCGACACCCAGACAAGCAGTGTCGACACTTGGAGTCATTGTGTCGACACCTGGGATGAAGAGTCGACACCAGACAGAAAGTGTCGACACTTGGAGCTGTGTCGACACTCAGTGAAGAAGTATGCAGAAAAGCTGTGTCGACACTTAGCAGAAGTGTCGACACCTAGAAGAGCTGAGTCTACATCAGAAAGTGTCGACACTTGGAGTTGTGTCGACACTCAGCAAAATTCTGCAGAGACAAAGGACAAGTGTCGACACTCAACACAATGTGTCGACACTCAATCAGCAGAGTCAACATATGAAGAATGTGTCGACACTCAGCACAATGTGTCGACGCACAACCAGAAGAGTCAACACTTGAAGTAAGTGTCGACACTCAGCACAATGTGTCGACACTTAGCTAAAGACTCTACACTTGAAGAAAGTGTCGACACCCAGCACAATGTGTCGACACTTAGTTGAAGACTCTACACTTGAAGAAAGTGTCGACACAAGGAGCTGTGTCGACACTTAGCAAAGAACAGAAAAGTTTACAAAATATTCTAAGTACAAGTGTCGACACTAAGGGAATGTGTCGACACTCAGCTGAGGAAACAAAATTAAAGACTTGTGTCGACACCAAGAAGTAGTGTCGACACTTGACAGTTTCAACACATGAAGATGTGTCGACACAAAGGAGTTGTGTCGACACTTAGAAGAATACAGTTAAAGAATGAAGAACAAGACTTGTGTCGACACTCATTTTCAGTGTCGACACATGCAGAAGAATCTGGGTCGAGACATACAAGGAATTGTGTCGACATCTTGTAGACTTGTGTCGACACTTACACAACATGTGTCGACACTTGGTCTATAAGTGTCGACACTTAAGAACAGAAAGTCTCGACACTATCTGACTGTTAGAGAATTTCAAGAAGTGACTGGTTGACATGACAGCTGCCGATCCAGCCGGTCTGCAACAACTGTCAGAGAAATCAGAAGTCTGTTATGAACCGGACCAGCCGGTTACCATGAAGGAAGCCTATAAATAGGCACCTATAGTTTACAGAAACTGATTGATTGTTGTTATTACAAGTAGTGAGAATAAATGAAGTGTTTGATCAGATCAGAAAAGTGATACACAGAGGATCAACACAAGAAGATCTGGCAGTCCAACTGCAGATCTAAGAAGTTGGAGAGAGAGAGCTCCAATCAAGAATTCAGTCTTTGGAACTAAGGCTGAGAAGAAGGATTCAGAATCATCTCGATCTCAAGAAGCAGAGGTCAAGGATCAACTGCAGAGGATTCAGACTAATTCAGTTCTACTCAAGAAGCTTTGAAGGAAGCTAAGTCAGTTTGGATCTAACTGAGTTCTTCCAAGAACTCTTCAAGAAACTCTCAACTCCTCTCTTATTTTCTGAGTTGTAGAGTTAGTTATTGTAATTCAATCTTAACTTGTAGGATCCATTGGATCTGAGAGAATTGTAAGCCTATATTATAAAGGCTGAGGGTAGGGCTTGGTTGCCTGGGTGTAGGAGTTGAAGAACTCTGAGTGTAGGCCTTAATTGGCTGAGTGTAGGCCTGGGTGGCTGAGTGTAGGCCTTTGTGGCTGAGTGTAAGGCTTTGGGCCTGAGGTGTAGGAACCTAGTTGGGTTCTGAGATAGTGGAGAAGATTGGCCGAATCTAGTACACTGCTAGATAGGCGAAGGGGGAAAGTGGATGTACCCAAAGATTGGGGAACCACTATAAATTTGTGTGTCTGCTGTGTTGTGCTGTGCTGTGGATTAACTGTTTATATTCTGTTATTACTGTTAGCTGTAGAAATCTGTGAGATAACTGATTTGCTGCCAACAGAGCTAGAAAAAGGTTTAGGTCACCTATTCACCCCCCCCCCTCTAGGTGTTTAGGTACCATATCTTTCAGATACTCTATATGTGCCCCAGTTCCCGTGCAACTTATTATCTGTTACCTCTCTTTGCAAGCAATTACAGTGTTCCATCACATTTACTTCTACTTCTTGCTCTTTTCAGGATCCGAACTCCCAACGGACGATTGCTACTGGGACTGAGAGTGGCGACTTATACTTCCTGGATAACATTTCTGCTTTTTCCACCTTCTCCTCCACCTCCACAGATCTTCTCCAATGGCATCTCCGCCTTGGTCATGCTCCTCCCCGTCTTCTTCGTCAACTTCTGCCCCACCTTCCTCCTCAAAGTCCTCCGCTCAACTGTGAGGCCTGTCAGCTTGGCAAGCATCACCGCTACTCCTTCCCTCCAAAGCACGTTCGTAACTCTACCCATCCGTTTGATCTTATCCACTCCGATATCTGGGGTCCTTCTCCTACACTTACCATTGGTCGGGGTAGTTCCTATTTTGTCACGTTCATTGATGATTTCTCTCGCTGTACGTGGGTGTATCTATTAAAAGATCGCTCCGAATTATTCTCTGTATGGACATTCTTCTATCTCATGATCAAAACTCAGTTTGGTGTTTCTATCCAAGTTTTTCGATCTGATAATGCCCAAGAATATCTCAGTCGTGACTTCTATACATTCTGCATGCAAAATGGGATTCTTCATCAAACTAGTTGTGTTTATACTTCACAACAAAATGGTGTGGCCGAATGCAAAAACCGTCACCTCCTCGATGTCGCTCGCACCTTGATGACCCAGATGCATGTTCCTCGCTCCTATTGGGGCTATGCTGTTCTCCTTGCCTGCTACCTCATCAATCGTATTACCTCCACGGTTCTCCACGGCCAAACCCCATTCTCCATTTTGTATCCGGGCAAGGAGCCGTTTCCTCTTCCTCTCCAAATCTTTGGATGCACTGCCTTTGTGCATACCCCTTCTGCCACCCATGATAAGCTCTCCCCTCGCTCCACCAAATGTGTCTTTCTGGGGTACTCCACCACACAGAAAGGCTACTGTTGCTTTGATCCCGTCCTTCGTAAGCAGTTCGTCTCTGCTGACGTCACCTTCTTCGAGAATACCTCCTACTTCTCGGATGACTCCTCTCCTCTTCTCCCCGCTTCTGATTCTCCTACCGTTCCCTTCGTTCCCTCGCCTCCTACTACACCGTCTCCACCCCCTCCTCTTCCTCCACCTCTCTCTCTCCCTTCTCCACCACCCTCTCCCTCATCTCCGCTGCCGTCGCTCTCTTCTCCCGGGCCAGCCTTCTCTACCACGGATGCTCCGGATGCCGCGGGCCCGGCTGACCTGGATCTTCCTATAGCTCTTCGCAAAGGGGTGCGGACGTGTACCCTACACCCCCTTGCTGCTGTTGTTTCCTATGATCGTCTTACCCCTTCTCGCAGGGCATTTGCACTGGCTATCTCTGCCACTGCCACACCCCGCTCCTATCAGGAGGCCCTTGCTATTTCTCACTGGAAGATGGCCATGGATGAGGAAATGGCGACCCTCACTGAGCAGGGTACCTGGACTCTCGTTCCTCCTCCCTTCGGTACTGATGTTGTTGGCTGTCACTGGGTCTTTGTGGTCAAATTTAGCCCAGACGGCACTGTGGATCGGTATAAGGCTCGCCTTGTTGCTAAGGGCTTTACTCAAACCTATGGGGTTGATTACTTTGACACCTTCTCCCCTGTGGCTCGTCTCAGCACTATCTGGGTTCTTCTCTCAGTGGCCATCAATCGGGATTGACCGATTTCTCAGCTGGACGTCAAGAATGCCTTCCTTTATGGTGATCTTCATAAGGCCGTTTACATGGAGCAACCTCCTGGGTATGTTGCTCAGGGGGAGACACGAGTATGCCGGCTGCAGAAGGCAATTTATGGCCTCAAGCAGAGTCCTCGAGCTTGGTTTGACAAGTTCAGCGGCATTGTGGCGGCTGTTGGTTTTGTGCGAAGCTCTGCTGATCACTCTCTCTTTATTCGCAAAACTCCTTCTGGGCTGGTTGTTCTTGCTGTGTACGTCGATGATATTCTTCTCACTGGCGATGACCAGGAAGGGTAGCCCTGACAAAGCGACATCTTCGCCAACATCTGATCACTAAAGATATGGGCTCTCCAAAGTACTTTCTGGGGATCGAACTCTCTCGGAAGCCCGACTCCTTAGTTCTCTCTCAGCGTAAGTATGCCCTTGATCTCTTAAAAGAGGCAGGATTAACTGGAGCAAAACCTTCCCGATGCCCCATGGCTACTGGGGAGGACAAAACCTGGACAGATGATTCGCCTCCTCTTTCAGATAGTTCGCGGTACAGGCGTCTGGTTGGTAAGCTCATATATCTCACAGTGACCAGACCCGACATTTCCTATGCTGTGGGCAAGGTGAGTCAATTCATGCAAGCGCCTAGGGAGTGTCATCTACAGTCTGCCTTGCGGATCTTGGAGTATGTCAAAGCAGCACCTGGGAAAGGATTACTTTTTCAGAAGAATGGTCATCTGAGGATTGAAGCCTACTCAGATGCAAGTTATGCTGATGACAAAGGGGATCGCAAGTCAACCTCAGGTTTTTGCACCTTTGTTGGGGGCAATCTGGTGAGCTGGAAGAGCAAGAAGCAGTCTGTTGTCTCCAGGTCCAGTGCAGAAGCTGAGTATCGCAGTATGGCGTCAACCACTTGTGAGTTGAAATGGTTGCGGGCTCTCATGCTAGATTTAGGAGAGGTGTACAACCATCCTCTACCTATGTTCTGTGATAACAAGGCCTCCATATACATCTCCAAAAATCTGGTATTCCATGAAAGAACAAAGCACATTGAGGTTGACTGCCATTTCATTCGTGAAGAGATTTTAAAAGAACAAATTTGCACTCCGTTTGTCACGTCTGATAAAGAGCTGGCTGACATCTTCACCAAGCCAGTTTCCGCCTCGTTTCTGCATGTTTGCGACAAGCTGGGCATGATTGATATATATGCTCCAGCTTGAGGGGGAGTGTTGAAGTTGGTGACCGGGCGGTCTGTCTTAGCGGGTTGAAGACCGCGCGGTCTGGCGGTTTGACTCGCCGGCTTGTTAACCGGGCGGTCTAGCGATCTTCACAGGCGACCTCTCTGCTTCTCTTGTTGTAGCCGTGCGGTTAGTCCTTCTGTCTAACCGCGCGGCTTGTGCGGTTTACTTTGTACAGTCCGCTTAGCTTATAAATTTTTAGTCCCACATCTCTTTTTGTATTCTCTCATCTCTCCTCCATTCTATATAAGGGAGGGCATACCTTTGTAATAGTTATCTTTTTTTTGGATAATAAAGTTTCAATTATTCAAAAGCTTATCCGCTTGTTCTCTCTTTTCGCTACTTTCTAACAATCTCCTTGGAGGTATAATCCATTCAGTATAAGGGTTAAAGATTTGGGATGAAGGAACCTTAGGATTCAATTTTGATTTGCCCTTGAAAAATTTTCCAGAGCTCTGACCTCTGTTCGACGATCTTGGAGCTGCATTCGACGATCTTGGGTCAGATCGTCGAGCTCCATTCGACGGTCGACTATGGCTGAGATCAGGTACTTGAGATCGTCGACCTGCGTTCGACGACTTTGGCTGAGATCGTCGATCTGCGTTCGACGATTTTGCCTGAGATCGTCGAGCTGCGTTCGGCGATCGTCGATCTTCATTCGGCGATCGTCGATCTCCGTTCGACGATTTCTGCTGGGACTTGGTTTTCTGGGGCAGATCAGAATTTTTCCTATCAACCTCTACAACTCCCTTTCCTTTATCAGAAATGAATTTGATTGGAGTTGTTAGAACTATAGGTTGGCTGGATGAAGCACCCAAGCCCAGTGTACTGTTAAATCTGGAGTTCACTGTGCTTGTGATGTCCATCAACTTGATACTTCTCCCATTAAGGGATTCTTCAAGCTTCTTGGCCTCAGAGAGCTCACTTTTCAGTGAAGCTATCTGTTCCCTACAACACTCCAACTCCTGAGAGAGTTTGAGGTTTTCTGACTTTAAAGTATTGTGTTCAGATAATTGATTTCTGAGAGAGATAATTTCTTTCTCAGACTTTAGCAGGTCTAAACACAATGCTTTAAATTCAGATTTAAAATCCTCTGAGCTAAAATCAAAAGAACCAATTACCTGATCTTCTTCAGGTTGAGTCTCTGAGTCTGACTCTGACTCCTCTTCTTCTGAATTATGTTGTGAGGCATTGATTGCCATCATGCAAAACTCTTTTTCTTCTGCATCATCTTCATCATCACTGGAGCTGGATGATGCTTCTGACTCTTCTTCAGTCTCACTCCAGGATTCAGCAACAAAGCCCTTTCTTGTATGTTTATTTTTGCTTGATGAGGGTTTGCCATTGCCATTCCTCTTGGAGTCTTTCTCCTTTCTTCTTTCTTTCCTGTCCCTTCTATCCTTGTTCTTGTTTTCTGGACAGTCAGGAACTATGTGCCCTGGTTTCCTGCAACCAAAGCAAATAATATCTTTATTATTGTTAATGGACTTGTCATACCTTGGCTTATCATGTTCTTTGTATGATCTCCTTCTGAAGTCCTTTTTGGCCATCTTATAAAATCTTTTGGCCAACAAACTGAGTAGTTCATCATTGTCTGTGGCTTTGTCTTCAGGCTGATCTTCAGTTGCCTTGAAAGCTATGGTATTCTCTTTTCTTGTGGCTGGTGAGGCAGCCTTCTGTTCTTCTTCTCTATTTTTGATGAGTAGCTCATAAGATTTGAGCTTACCCAGTAGAGCTTCAGTGGTGATCTCATTCAGACTTCTGGCATCCTTAATTGGCCAGATTCTTGAATCCCAAGTGCTAGGGAAGCACATTAGGATCTTGTCATTGAGTTCAGTTAGTGAGATCTCTTTATCCAATGTTCTGAGTTCACTAACAATTAGACTTAGCCTGTTGTACATGTCTCCCACTGACTCAGTTTCTCCCTTCTTGAAATTCTCATACTATGATATGAGGTGGGATCTCCTATCCTTTCTCTCATCAGCTGAGCCTGAGACTATTTCTGAGAGTTTGTCCCAAATTTCCTTTGCTGAATTGCATTCAGCCACCTTTTGAAATATGTCATCAGACATTGTCTGGGCCAAGATGTTCATAGCCTTGGCATCAGCTACCTTCCATCTCTTAATATCAGCATCTGTTCCTGATGGAGGTGGAACAGCATTTGTACTTGTGTTCTTTGGGGGTCTTGGACACACTGTCAAAACAGAGTTAAAAATATCTTCGTCAATAGAATTCATGTACAGTCTGATCCTTGCTTTCCAATGTGCAAACTTGGATAGATTGCACACTAGAGGTCTGGTGCTAGCATAATCTTTGTTTTGGGCCATGATTTGTGAAAGCAAAATCTAATGATAAAGTACAAAAGAAAAACAGATCTAACTTGGGATCTTTGGGTTCAGGTGTTAGCCTGTACAACCAATCAGGTATGGTATATTTAACCTCCCTCCCTCTGATACCAATTGAAGTGCAGCTAGATCTGATATACTCTAGAGGGGGGGGGGGTGAATAGAGTATATGGTGCTTTGAAACTTTTTACAACAATTGTTGTAATCTGAGTGAGCAGGGAAGCAGTTAAAAATCTAATCACAGAACTATACTAATCAAAGCTAATCACAGAATAATCAAGTCCAGAAACAAACATAAAGACAAGCAAAACTAGAAGACACAAGGAAATATAGTGGTTTCCCTAAACTTGGGTACATCCACTCTTCTACCACCCTAGGTAGGAATCCACTGCAGGATGAGTTGATCAGGTGTCTTGGGCACCAATGAGCTTTTGATAAGGTGCTCAAAAACCAAAGCAGATTTTTTGATCAGGTGCCTTGCCACCAATGAGCTTTTGACAAGGTGCTCAAAAACCAAGCTCAAAATTTTGAAGGGAGTTTGAGAAACCCTTTACAGAGAGGGGGTGAGAGAGTGATGGAAGTCTTCTCTTTCTCAAACAACTGAGAAGACTATGTTGATTGTCGATGTCAAAGCTCCCCCTGAATCCTTGAGATCTTCAGGAAGAAAAGCTTTGCTGAGGGTGATAGGCCTTCAAAGATTGAACTCCAGCAATAGATGATTTCAGCAATAGCTGAAATGTTGAATGTCTGGAGTCTTGAAATATGTTGGCCTTGAACACTTTGGACAAGAGAGATCTGAAGATTTTTGAGAGAGCTTGATCTCCTTGGATGTGTGTTCTTGAGAATTCTTGAGACAGAATATTTTGTTGAAGATTATTGATGTTTGTCTGTGTGTCTGTCTCTCTGTAATCTGTATTCTATGTGAGATTCAAAATTCTTCTCTTTTATTCTCTGATACAGAATAGAATAACATTCTCTCTGAGAAGAATAGTCGTTGATCTGCATTAATTGCATCCTTAATTGCAAAATCTCTTCTGGAGGAAAGTCCATAGAAATATTCCTTGAAACTTGGTCCAGAAATGAATGAAAACGGCTAGGAAATCTCTGAATTAATTACAGAATAACTCCTTAGCTGATTTGAATTTGAATCTAGAAACATCCTTGAAGTTATCTGAAATAGTCGAACTGAGCTCTGCTATCGTCGAACTGAGCTCAGCGATCTGGAAAAATACAGCAGCAAAATATCGTCGATCTGAGCTCAAAGATCGTCGAACTGAGCTCAGAGATAAAGATCCAAAGTAGAGTCAAAATCGTCGACCTGAGCTCACCGATCGTCGAATGGAGTTCAACGATATAATGAAGTTGAGCTCATCGATCGTCGAATTGAGTTCGACGATCTGTCGAAGTTGAGCTAGACGATCGTCGATCGGAGTTCGACGAATCGTCGTGCTGAGCTCGACGATATGACTTAGTCTCCAAACAGAAAAACCTGGTCTTGAGGGCAGCTTCCAAACCTAGACTTCTAACCCTTAGACTCAATTCTAATTGACCTATTGAGCTATACAGGAGGTCAAGCATTGATTCCTAGAGACATAGTGATCCTGACCCAAATTAGTAGTAGGGTGTTCCAACACTGATTGTCATAATTTAGGGAATCAGACAATACATTATCCATTAAAGGGAAATCTAAAGCATTAAGCTCAGTGATTACCTCAAGGATGATGTTGGTTGCTTGCTCACTCTCAAGAGGAGTGGGTTCTTCCACAACTAGTGGCTCCCCCTGGATTTGTTCCTGGTGTAAGGGGCTAGCCGGTGGTAGCTCCCTCTGCTTCTCAGCAACTTCTTGTTGAGCTGTAGACTTCTCAACAGTCTCTTCTTCATTCTCATTAGGTGATAAAACAACTTGCTCTTCACTATCAGAGCTGCTAGTTGAAACCTGAGCCACTGGAGCAGTTTTCCTCTTCTTCTTTAGAGGTGATACTTTCTCAGGAATTATCTTCTCAGGGGTTGGCATCTCCTTAGACAACACTCTGTCTCATCTGGAGAAGATCCTCATGTCCATTCTTCTCATGTGGTTGATTTTACTACCAGCAGCTTGACTCACTATCTCTGGAATACTTCCAGCAAGGTATAGACTTAAGATTCTGCCCAAGTTGGGCTTCTTCAGGCTTTCCTTGATCTTCTCAAAGATTACTACAGACCAGTGATCAGTTTTCAGATTGAAGATTATCCTGGTCATAATGCTGAACATATGGGCAGATACCCTATCATGCCCTACAGGTTTGCTTAAAATCACTTTGCCAACAATTTCTTACATGAATTTACCCTGGCTATTCATCCCTTTCCTATTGAAGACAGATCCAATTTTCATTTTAGAATCTAGTCCACACCAAGTTAGAGCTTCTCTGGTCTTTGAAGCAGTAACTTCATCTTCTTCTTTAGTTCTTAGCAACTGAAGTACCTTTCTCAGACTTTTTGGTGAAACCTTAACCTTTGCACCATGAACTCTAGATTTGATCTTGAGTCCAGAGTCGTCTACCTTAGCTCCATTGAGAAATTCCAGTACTTCCTTCTTCTAGATCTTTGTAGGCTCAGAAACAAGGAATTCTAACCCCGAGTCTACAACTAGGGTTATCACAGTCTTGATTTCTTGGTCGGCTTCACCAAATGCGTCACGCACCAGTTCATACCCTTCGTTGACGTTCTCCTCAAGCTTTGGCGCCATTAGGGTTTGAAGAATTTGAACTGAGAGAAGAGAGGTGTCGACACACAAGTTTTGGTCTCGAAACTTTTGAAAGCGTGTCGACAGACTAAGGCAAAATCCTATTTATACCTTTCTAGGTTTGAAGATGAAAAGGCGGGTAGCTAACTTAAATTGTGTCGACACTGTCGATAAGTGTCTACACTGACTTATAATGTCTCGACACATAAGTGTCGATACAAGTTTAGTCAACAGATTATATGTGTCGACACTTGTTTATGTGTCGACACCACATAACTCGACATTTAGTCGAGACTTTACTTAGATAATTCTGAGTAAAACTTAAGTGTCGACACCACCTTGGATGTGTCGACACCTACTTGTCATGTGTCGACACTAATATTCTGAAGTGTCGACACCAACTTCCTAGATATGTCGACACCTTTTTCCTGAAGTGTCGACACCACTATTCTGTGTCGACACCTTTTGACTTAGCCATTTTTATAAACTTATTCTAAGTTTATCATTTCTAGTTCAATTTTTAACCTATTGAACTTAGTTTCTTCTAAAGGCTTAGTATACATATCAGCTAATTGATTATCAGTTTTAACATATTCCAGTAAAATATCTTCTTTCTCTACATGCTCCCTAAGAAAATGATATTTTATTTCAATATGTTTAGTTCTACTATGAGAAACAGGGTTATGTGCAATTGATATAGCACTTATAGAATCACAAAAGAGTGGAGTTCTACTTACCTGAATTCCATAGTCCTTAAGCTGATGTTGTATCCATAGAAGTTGAGCACAGCAACTTCCAGCAGCCACATATTCTGACTCTGCAGTGGAGATATCCACACTTGTTTGCTTTTTGCTACTCCATGAAGTTAGTCTTCCACCTAGGAATTGACAGGTTCCAGTTGTGCTTTTTCTGTCTTCTTTGCATCCTGCAAAGTCTGCATCTGAATAACCTGTTAGTTCAAAATCCCCATTCATAGGGTACCAGAGGCCTGGATAAGGAGTGCCCTTGAGATATCTCAATATTCTTTTGAGTGCTGTCAAATGAGCTCTTTAGGGCAGGCTTGATACCTTGCACAGACACATGTAGCATACATGATATCTGGTCTACTTGCAGTCAAATATAATAGGGAGCCAACTATCCCTCTATACAAGGTTTCATCTACAGGTTTCCCTGCATCATCCTTGCTAAGAGACATACTTAACCACATAGGAGTCCTCATGGTACTGGATGAATCCATACCATACTTCCTTATGAGTTCTAGGGTGAACTTAGACTGGCATATGGATAAACCATTCTCAGTCTGTCTTACTTGGAGACCCAAGAAGAACTTTAGCTCTCCCATACTACTCATCTCAAATTGACCTTGCATTAGTTTTGCAAACTTTTTGCAAAGGATACTTTCAGTAGACCCAAATATAATGTCATCTACATATATTTGGACTAGTATTACTTTGCCTCTAGATTCCCTAAGAAATAGAGTCTTGTCTATTTTCCCCCTTGTGAACTTATTCTCAATGAGGAAACTAGACAGGATTTCATACCAAGCCCTAGGGGCTTGCTTTAACCCATATAATGCTTTCCTAAGTCTATAGACATGATTAGGTAGAGTTGAATCAACAAAACTTGATGGTTGTTCCACATAGACTTCCTCTTTAAGATTACCATTCAGAAATACTGACTTGACATCCATTTGGTAAACTTTAAATCCTTGAAAGGTTGCATAGGCCAGGAACATCCTTATGGCTTCCAGTCTGGCTACTGGAGCAAAGGTTTGATCAAAATTAATACCTTCTTCCTGTCTATATCCTTTAGCAACCAATCTTGCTTTGTTCTTAATGATGACTCCATGCTCATCCATCTCGTTCCTATAGATCCACTTGGTCCCAATTATGTTGTGGTATTTAGGTTTAGGAACAAGCTCCCAGACCTTGCATCTCTTGAACTGATTCAGCTCTTCTTGTATTGCCTCAATCCAATGAGGGTCTAGGATGGCTTCTTCAAACTTCTTTGGTTCAACTTGGGATAGAAAACTGGAGTAGATTGCTGCATTCAGGTTTCTGCTCCTTGTTTGTACCCCTTGTCTTGGATCACCAATGATTTGTTCAGCTGGATGATCTCTAACATGCCTATTGGCTGGAGGCATCCTGACTTCAGGTTGAACTTCTTCAGTTTCTTCAACTTGTTGTACTCCTTGTACTTCTTCTGCATTTGGTATATGTAGTAATCCCCCTGGACAGCAGCCACTATCTTCTACTTGCTGTCTTGCAGTAGGTATTTCTTCAATAGTGAGCTTGTCCAACTTTTCAGTTATACCTGTGGGGCTGCATACACTACTAGACAACTCATTGTTAATAAGTATAGTTTCATCAAATACTACATGTACAGATTCTTCTACAACTTGTGTAGGCAAGTTGTAGACTCTATAAGCCTTACTGTTGTTGCTGTACCCAACAAAAATTCCCTCTTGGGACTTGGCAGCAAACTTAGTCAAGTAAGACTTTCCATTATTAAGTATAAAGCACTTACAACCAAAGATCCTGAAGTAGGATAGGTTTGGTTTCCTGCCTTTCACAACCTCATAGGGGGTCTTGTTGAGGCTTTTAGTTATGGTAGCCCTATTGATAACATGGCATGCAGTATTAACTGCTTCAGCCCAGAAATATTCTGGTAGTGATGCATCACTTAATAGGGTCCTACCAGCCTCAATCAAGGTTCTATTCTTCCTTTCAGCAATGTCATTTTGCTGAGGTGTCCTTGGTGAAGAAAACTCTTGAAATATCCCAAATTCTTCACATAGTTTTGTCATGCTATCAGACCGAAACTCAGTACCATGGTCACTTCTTATTTTGACCACTGTACTATTTAGTTCATTCTGAATTTGCTTGACAAAGCTATAGAAGACACTAGGTGTTTCAGATTTCTGTCTAAGGAAGAACACCCAGGAAAACCTTGAGTAGTCATCTACAACTACAAAGGTATAGACCTTTCTACCTAGGCTGTGAACTGGCATTGGACCAAAGAGATCCATATGCAAGAGGTATAAATACCTCACAGCATCTTTGTTTTCAATGCTTCTAAAGGTGGATCTAGTCTGCTTGCCCTTTTTACAAGCTGAACATATTCCATCTTTAATACACTTAACTTGAGGAACCATTCCTCACTAGCTCTTTATTAAAGAGTTTGCCAATTATCTTGTAGTTTAGATGGGCTAGCCTCTTGTGCCATTTGACACAATGAGAGACTGTCTCATCAGCTACAAGACACACTGGAGAACCATTGTTCTCAATCATAATGTCTAAGCAATAGACATTCCTTTTTCTATACCCAGTCAAAATGATCTCTTGATCATTTGACCTCCTGATATGACAACCATCTTTCACAAATGAGATGTCATATCCTACATCACTCAATTGACTTATACTAATAAGGTTATGTTTCAAACCTTTAACATAGGACACTTGAGTAATTGTAATAAAGGAGTTAGATATGTTACCAAAACCCTTGATGATCCCTTTTTCAGATCCACCAAAGGTGACTTTTGGACCATCCTTAATAGGTGTGTAGTCCTTTAGTAAACTCCTTGTTCCAGTCATATGTATGGAACACCCACTGTCCAAGTACCATATTGGGGCATGGCCACTTGGACTCACCTGCAAAACAGATTAGTGAACCTTAGAACCCAAAAAATTCTTGGGTCCTTGGTACTAGTTAGTTTACATCCTAACAAAGCTACCTGCAGGTTTTCCAACAGGCAGTTTGCTACTCACTTTGGCACTAGCATTGTGCCAACAGTCAATTGCATAGTGGCCTACCTTGCCACAGCACCAACACTCAAACTTATTGTACCTTTGCTTAGGTACTGTCTTTGTTGTTTTATCTACAAAAGACTTATTGAGAGTTGGGGCTTTGCCCTTGGACTTGGACTTGGACTGAACAGTCCTTGCAGGTCTAGTAAATCCCAGTCCAGCTCTACCTTTGTGATGAACAAATTCATCAATTAAGGGTAGAACTGACTTAGGTTTAGAAAACCTAGCAACTAAGTCTTTCTCCTTCTGAAGATTAATCTCCAGACTCTTGATTTGATCATTCTTAAATGATATAGTCCCCATCTGAATCACAATTATGTGCTTCAGTCTGGCTATCTCATTAAGCTTTTGATCAAATAACTTCTCAAAATCAGTTGCAACAGCTTTGAGATTAGCAATTTCCTTTGCCTGACTTTTGGCAAGGGACTTGCTCTTCTTATAAGCTTGCAACAGAACCTGATATTCATCTATCAACTGATGAATATCTTCTTCAGACTCAGATGCACTCTCATCATTTGATGATGATGAATCTGATTCTGTACTGGCACAAGAAATTGAACTAAAAGAACAATATTGTACCTTACTAGGTCCTGGTTGCTCCAGGATTTTGTCACTTTCTGTCAATGCCATTAGCCCTTGGCACTAACTGTCCTCTTGTTCATATATAGAATTCATAATCTGCATGAACTCTTCTTCTTCCTCCTCAGCAAACAGTCCTATATATGCCTCAGCATCTGACTCAGTTTCTGATGAAGATAAATCTGACAGGCTCTTGTCTTTTTTGGCAACAAAAAACTTTTCTTTCTTGCCCTTGTATTGAGTCCTTTTCTTGTCACTAGACTCCTTCCTCTTCTCTGGACAGTCTGCAATGACATGGCCTTGTCTATTACAGCAATAGCATACTATCTTTAAAAGTGTTGCTTTGCTAGACTTGGTCTTTTTCCTGTCTTTCTTTGAAGACTTTTTATTCTGTAATAGTCTTCTTTTCCTTGTGAAGTGGATGACCTTGTCCTCCATTGTTTCTTCTTTAAGAACTTCTGGAAATGTCTTGTAAAGGCAGCAAAGTCCTCATCACTTTCACTGCTTTCAGACTTTCTACTGACTGACTCATCTGACTCAGATTCAGCTGCTTTTGGAGGTGGAGTTGGTGACTTACTTCTGTACTTCCTGGGGGTTTCTGTTTTGAAGGCCACTGTCCTTTCTTTGTGTTCATTTCTTGTAGATTTCTCCTCTTCTTTCCTCACCATTAACTGCATTTCATAGGACAGCAGTTTGCCAAATAGTGTTGGTGGAGGAATTTCTCCCAACTTTGCCATTTCCCTAATGGCACAGATCTTGGTGTCCCAATCTTTTGTTAGGGACCTTAGAAACTTATCATTGAGTTCATAATTACTGAACTCTCTCCCATATGACATGAGCTCATTCACTATCCTGTAGAACTTCTTATAGCACTCAGTTATGCTATCAACCTTACCTTGTTTAAAACTTTCATATTCTTGGTTTAGCAAGGATTTTCTGTCTTGTCTTACTTCTTCAGAACCCTCCATATACATAATAAGAGTATCCCACATTTCTTTAGCTGTCTTACAGTGTATCAAATTCTGAAAAGTTGCATCATCTATGACACTCACTATGATGTTCTAAGCCCTCTTATCCATAGTGGCTAGAACAATTTCACCCTTTGTCATTTCAGAGAAATCCTTTGGTGTTCTCTGATTTGCATCTAAGACTGACACCTTCATGGGCACATATGACCCTTCTTTTACTGTGATATAGATCCTAGGGTCTGAGGCTTCCATAAACAGTCTCACCCTTTCCTTCCAGATACCAAAGATCTCTTTCCTACATATGGGTAGCTTCATGGATCCCAATTCCTTGTGATTCTCAGTGGAACACATGGTTCTTGATTTTCTTGATTCTGTAATTGACTTAGACTGAATCTGCCAACAGGATCTACTCAGACAGTTATGTCCTTTTTTGAGTAACCTGGCTCTGATACCACTTGAAAGATATAGTACCTAAACACCTAGAGGGGGGGGGGTGAATAGGTGACTTGAATCTTTTTAACTTTTTAAGGTAGCAATCAGATTTTATCTACTTTTGCACAGCAATCACAGCAAATCACAACACACAGTAGACACACAGTTTTATAGTGGTTCCCCAAGATTTGGGTACATCCACTTTCCCCCTTCGCCTATCTAGCAGTGTACTAGATTCGGCCAAACTCCTCCACTATCTCAGAACCAAAAACAGGTTCCTACACCTCAGGCCCAAGGCCCTATAACTCAGCTTCTTCACAAAGCCTACACTCAGCTACAAAGGCCTACACTCAGCCACCAAGGCCTACACTCAGCCACCAAGGCCTACACTCAGCCACCAAGGCCTACACTCAGAGATTTAAATCTCCTACACTCAGCCTTTATAGTTACAGGCTTACAAGACTCAGATCCAAAGGATCCTACAAGAAAATATGAATACAATAATATTAACTCAGCAACTCAGAGACAAGAGAGGAGAGTTGTGAGTTTCTTGATGAGTTCTTGGAAGAACTCAGCTGAAATCAATCTGACTTGGCTTTCTTCAAAGCTTCTTGAATGTAGAACTCAATAAGATTGATCCCTTCTGCAGTTGATCCTTGATCTCTGCTACTTAAGATTCAGAATAAATCTGAACCCTTCTTCTCAGCCTGGTTCCAACGGCTGATTTCTTGGATGGAGCTCTCTCTCTCCAACTTCTTAGATCTTCACTTGATAGCTAGATCTTCTTTGAATTACTTCAACAACCGTTTCTGTAGACTGTATAAGCCTATTTATAGGCCTTCTTCATGGTAACCGGCTGGTCCGGTTCATAACTGAATTCTGACAACTCTGACAGGTACAGTAGACCGGCTGGAATGGCAGCTGTCAAGTCATCCAGTCAGTTCTTGAAAATTCTGTAACTGTCTGAAAGTGTCGAGACTTTCTGTCTTTAAGTGTCGACACTTATAGACCAAGTGTCGACACATGTTGTCTAAGTGTCAACACTAGCCTACAAGATGTCGACACAACTCCTTGTGTTGTAGATTTTATATCTCGACACTACTTCTTCTTCATGTGTCAACACTGATAATGTGTGTCGACACAAGTCCTTGTACTTCAGTATTTTGCTGAATTCTTCTAAGTGTCGACACAACACCTTTGTGTCGACACATCTTCATGTGTTGAACTCGCTGAGTGTCGACACTTCTTCTTGGTGTCGACACATGTCTTCAGTGTTGATACTTGCTGAGTGTCGACACATTGCTCTGGGTGTCGACACAGCTTCTTCTGTCGAGACTCTGACTGAGTGTCGACACATTCCCTTAGTGTCGACACTTGTACTTAGAATTTCTTGAACTTTGCTAAGTGTCGACACAGCTCCTTGTGTCGACACTTTCTTCAAGTGTTGAGTCTTCAGCTAAGTGTCGACACATTCTTTCTTGTGTCGACACTTTCTTCAAGTGTTGACTCTTCTTCAGTGTGTCGACACATTGTTCTGGGTGTCGACACATATACTTAGTCTCTGCTGATTTTTGCTGAGTGTCGACACAGCCTCCAAGTGTCGACACTTTCTGATGTAGACACAGTTCTTCTAGGTGTCGACACTGCTGTTAAGTGTCGACACTGCTTCACTGCACTTTTCTTCACTGAGTGTCGACACTTTCTGTCTGGTGTCGACTCAGCATCCCTAGTGTCGACACAATGACTCCAAGTGTCGACACTGTTTGCCTGGGTGTCGACACAAGTCTTCTTAAGTGTCGACACTTTGCTCCTTGGTGTCGACACATGGACTTAGAAACTTTTTCTTCTTTCCTGCAAATACTTAACCTGCACAAGTAAACTCAAAACATATCAAATACATTTTGATGTATATCATTGAGTTGGGTGAGGCTTCTTCAAATCAGGTACATTTAAACCAATGTTCCCAACAGATCTTAGGGCTACAACTTGATCTCATGACCCTACCACAACACCCCTAATAACTTGGGTAGTCTATAGGGCCACTAAGGACCCACTGTGGGCAGTCAAAGTGGTTAAGTTGACCTAGGTCAACCATAACACTAAATGGGTCAAACTAGCATACTTAGGGTCAATTGACCTTCCCCTAGCCAAGTGGACCCCACACATGCCCTCCTAACCCTAAAGTGAGGTCAATGGGTCACCAAGGACTCATTGAGGTCAACCCTAGTGGCTGAGTTGACCCAAATCAACTCTAGGCTCAAAGTGGTCAAAGTGCCCTAACTAAGGGTCATGTGACCTCCAAGGTGCCAAGTCAACCCTACCCAACCCTACCTAGACCTTAGGGGAGTCCAATGGGTCACCAAGGACCCATTGGTGGTGACACAAAAGGTCAATTTGACCAAAGTCAACCCTAAGTTAAGGTCAAGTCAAACTTAGCTTAAAAGGCTAACTCAAGCTCAAGCCTCCTTCCACTTGGGCTTACCTCATTTCCATGGAAAATATGAGTTAGTGGGCTGCCAATAGGCTGGAGTGGTCAGCAAGGTCAACCTAGATGACTAGGAGATAGGAAACTTCATTTTCTCCCTTTATTGGAGGAGAGAGAAAATGAAGGGAGGGGTCATTCATGGCTAGGGAGGCCAAGAGCCCTCTCCACTTGCTGGAACCATCTCCCCTGGTCAGTTAAGAGGAGGCCAAGGATTTTCCCGGCCATGGCAGAGGCTAGAGGAGGAGAACCATCATGGCCGAGATTTGCACTTCTTGGCCATTAATGGTGCCTTGAAGGAAGGCCCTTCTCCTCACCCCCACCCCCCCCCCATTAAGGGCTGGATTCAACTCCTCTGAGGGAGAGGAGGAGTTTCCAGCAGTTTCCTGGCTGGATTGAGCCCAGATTCCCCTCCCCCCCCCACCATGGCCGAAATTTGCATTAAGGGGCCATTAATGACCACCACGAGCTATACCTCTCCCCTCCCCCCATTTTATTATTTTAAAAGCATCCCTGGATCCAGGGCAAGCTTTTCCACACCTTACCCAAAGGAGACGAGCAACTTCACTGTGCCGTTGTAGAGCTCCGGCGACACCTCCACCACCAATGGCATCCCGGCGATCGACGCGTCTCCAGGCCGCAAGCAAGGTCCTCCCCTTCCTCTCTCACTGTGGGTAGATCATAGGAATCGTTAGGGCCAAGATTCAGGCTCAATTGAGCCCGATCGGGGGAAGCTTTCTCCTAGTTTTTCCGCAAAAATGAACCCATCGGGATCGCCGGAATCCGCCCCTCCGGCGATTGTGCTGCCTCCTGGCGATAGCGACAACCTCAACGGAGGTGGTGGTGGTGGTGGCCGGCCGGGGAGGTGGCTGGGTGGCCGGCGGCAACGCTTGGAAGTTGCTCCAGGAAGAAGCAATCGGGGCCGTCGGCTGGAGATTGAAGACAATCGGCAGTCGCCCGATCTGCGTCAAGATTAGTGTAGGGATCAAATGAATTATACGTTAATTTTTGCATATTTTTGTCCCTTATAATTGGTTACTTTGGAAATTAATTTAAAAATGCTTAGAGGCAAAATCTGAGAAACTGGTCAACATATAAATTGTAGCCCTATGGGTGTAATTTACTTTAAAATTTAGTTGAACCAATTTGGGTGCCTGGTTTGACCAGGGCACTCATTTTGGTGGGGTCTACACCTAGGGCTATACAGAAATTAAAATGGGTGCCCCCACTTCATCCCTTGTCCAAATGACCTAAAATTTGGACAGTGGGTAACCCTAGTCTGTACCTAGGTCCCGCCCAAAAATGAGAATTTTGAGGGACAATGTTTCTATAGTTTTTGAAATCATTTAAATATCTTAGGGTAAATTAATTTAGGGATCTAAAACCTCCAAACCCTCCCAAATTTTGGTGAGTGGTCCTTAGGGACATCAGGAGGTTATGTACAAATTTTCACCTCATTTTGAGTTTATTTGGTTGGGAATTAGGCAAACTCTAACCTAGCCCTAATAAGGGGTATTTAGGTCAAAAGTGCACTTTGAGGTTTAATTGGTCAGATCACCTCAACAGAGGCTGAGACTTTGTCCACTAGTTTGCCATGACTTTTTACACCCTCATATGGGTTATGAGGTGGCATGTGGTCAAATGCCCTTGTATGGATTTGCATTTTGGTAGAGAGGACTCTAGGGTATCTAAAGTTCTCTGATAAAAATATTAGAAGATTTGGAGATGGTTAAGCCCCTCAAAACCCTAACCTTATTTTAGGTCATAATCCTTAAATTTGAAGGATAGGTAACTAGAACTCTATGAAAACTTGTGAAATTTGGGTAGTGTGTTCATAATGACATTATAAGCCTTGGATAATTTTATTGGGAATTTCAGATTAATAATTTCAGTATCACCTTTGTAATACCAGAATTAGCCCCAATTAATTATATTTTTATTTTGATCTGAATATACATTAGATGATTATGAAATTGGGGCAGAGTGAGTTTTAGATCATTATGATCATACATGAATTTTATTGTAATTTTCAGATGTAAATTTCCAATACTTACTTCACAAATGTATCAACACGGGAATAGGATCATTAATAGATTTAGAGCTCCCTTTTATTTGGAAAAATTATGAAACTTGATCAGTAGAGTTTCTAGCTCAATATGCTCATATGAGAATTTTATTGAAATTTTTAGATGAATAATTATTGTACTTAGTTCGTTAACCTGTTAACTTGAAATATTATGAGAAAATCAAGTTTAGAGTTCATTATTTACTGATAAATTATGAAACTTGACCTGTAGTGTTTTTATATCTTTATATTCACCCTTGAATTTTCTCAGAATTTTTAGAAGTATATTGGCAGTATTTATCTCTTTAATTTGGTTAATGTATGCTATGTTCAAAAATAATGTTTAGACGTTTAAATCTCACTGAAAATTTGGGGACCTTGAATTTACAGATAAATATTTGTATTTTATTTATCATAATTTTGTGGAACACTTTGCATGCCTGAAAATAGTACTTCATGTTCAAACTAAGGCATTTGGATCACTTTAGAAAATAAATAAATTATCAAATAAATTAGGAAAATTATAAACTTCTGGATTTAGGCTAATCATGACATGATAGACCTCCAATAAATATTATAGTGATTTTGGATGATAATTTGGAGTACCTCCCATTGTATACATCATATAGCTTAGGATGGTCTGCATTTTGTAAAAACTGCAGAAATCATAATATGGCGCAAAATTAACCTAGGGAGTTGGGATATTTGTGTATTGAGTTGGAAGTGAAATGAGATTATCATCAGGAGTCGTGATGAGAAGTGGGAGGTTTGGCTAGTGTTAAGAGATGATCAGGGTCGACGAAACATCGTCTTCCCCGTGGGGAGAGAAAGAGTCAAAATACACTAGGGTTAGATCCAGTACAATATTTAAGGGATTGGGAATTGGGTAACAACCAATAATAGTAAGTGTCTTGCGAAAGGGAGCTTTGGGTTTCAGCCCATCGTAGTTCCTAGTGCCCTCGAGAGCCCTTCACGGGGAATACCTTGGGCAGTTCTGGGCTAACCTAAACAGTAGGAATAATAAACTACAAGAGCAACTAGTATAACTAGGGTTTCACATTCACAAACCCCGGTAGCTCAGGAGGTTGATTAGGTTGGTTTGATTGCCATCCGGATGGTAGGTTCGGAAGGTAGATGCACGGACGGGGTAGTCCGGGGAGTCGGTGGCTCGGAAGGTTTTAGATACAATATAAGGTGGTGGGTCATCGGTATTGGACGGTCGTTCACACCGACATCGATACGTAGACTCGGCGGTGTGGGACACTTAGCCAAAGAAAGTCTGGTAGATATGGCCAGCATTAGTACATGGATACTCTAGGTTGTGTTCTTCTAGGGGCGTACGGAAGGGCTAGACCTGGTAGTGTGGATACCCGCCTAGGAGTGGGGGGCCCGACCCACTGTCTCTGTTTTCCACTACGGAGGTTCCTAGGAGTGAAGCTAGCTGCCCAAATAGGGGGAACTAAAGGTCTGTGCGCATAGAGTCGTGTGCGTGAGTTGCACTTGCATGAATCATGGCATAGCATATCACTACACTCATATTTGCATACAACCGACACCTCAACGTATAAATTGGTATGAGACTTTTTATATGATGGGAGCCTTGCAGAAAACCCCTTAACTTATAAGTTTGTATGCATGGACATTCATATAAGTTAAGGTTACTTACTTCTTACCTTGTCTTTCTTACTTATGCTGCTTACTCTACTTATTTACTTGACTGCTTACTATATAAATAACTGCTAGACTAGTTCCACTGTCACCTGCTTTGCTTACTCTCCACCTTTGTAGCTTCCCTTTCCTCATCCCCGCTCGGTGCTTAGGAGTCATGGGGGAGGGTAGGGGATGATAGGGCTTAGTCTTTATGACTAATGGTTTTCAGACCACAACATTACAGGGGCTCCGGATGGGAGACAGGGACCAGCAGCACAGGGACCAGAACCAGCGGAGTACGGTGCGCCTAGAGGTGGGCCAGTCTAGTACTGGAGCACTAGTGGCCAGCTCCGTGAGTGATTAGTATTTATTATAGCTTCCGCGAGAGATTGTAGTGAGGATCTGATGTACCGGGCTTAAGCCCGTTTATATTTCATTTGTACTGTTCTGTTGCAGTACTCTCTTTCTTCTTTATTTACAGACTTGTGTGGTTTCTCCTTATATATGATGTTTATGGACTCATTTATATTTCATTCATGATTACTGCTCTCTCTGTGATGATCAAAAAGGCTGGCAGAATCGGCTTTTTATAGTTGCGGCTTTCCCGAGTGTCGAGGCTACCGCAAAACGGCGGTTCTGGGCATAAGACCCTGAGTTTGAAAAAAAAGGGGTCTTACAAAGCAAGGAGAAAGCTGGGGCAAGGGCAGGGTTTCGGCATTCGGGAAAAAATAGGAGAGGGGTGTGCGCTTAGATTTAATATGGGTGAGATTGGAAAAAAGTAGTGATATTGTTTATTTTAAGAGTTTGGTGTGCACATAGCAAAAAATTATGTGCATGTAACACCGTCCTTTATTTTAAGTATTTGATGTGCACATAACTAAAAGTGATGTGCACGTAACAGTGCCCAATATAAAACTACCGTGGACCTTAGATTGTGATGAGCAATGACAATTTTCACATAATACCTGTAGAGTAGAACAATAGAAGACGTTGAAACCTTCTTCCTTTGCAACATGTGTACAGGAGGGAGATCTAACACGCAAGTTATTACTTTTGGCATCAAAGTTGGTACTCGCAATCCTGGTGCGAGTTGGGTTCAAGGTAAGAAAAAGGGCTTATGAGTAGTACACAACCGACAACATGATGGTTGTAAGGCCCCGAAAATCGTTTTTGAGCTGATCGCATCCAAAAGAAATTTTGGTGCATGTATAGGGGTACACGGCCTAGGACACGGGTGTATCCAAGGCCATGTATTTCTTTGTGTGTTGGCCGGCTATGTCCAAAGAAGGATACGGCAGGAAAAATGGGTTGTGCGCAGTTTTGACACGGGCATGTCAGGGGTGACACAGGCATGTTCATACCCGTGTCCCCACCCGTGTTCAGCAGGGACATGATGGTTGGCGTGACGGTTATATGTGACACGCCCCCGGTCACGGGCATGTCGAGGACCCGACACAGGCGTGTCAGGTTGAGACACAGGCGTGTCTTAGCCCGTGTGGTTTTTCTGTGTTCAACGATCGTGCCTGGATCGAGGAACACGGCCTGGGACACGGCCGTGTGCGAGGCTGTGTTCGGCCCAGGTTTGAGGATTTTTGTTCAAATCTGAGCTGTTCATTTTCTTTAGGTAAGATCTGACGGCCCCGATGTGTTCGTGCTCTGTTAAGACCGAGAATGGTGGGTTAACTCCTCATTTCTCCCTTAAGCTTTCTCTTTCCAAGGAGTTAGAGCAAGGACGAAGAAGAAGGAGGATTCCGGCCGCCGGCGGAGCATCGGAGCACCGTTTAGAGAACTGAGAGCGGATCCGTGGAGGAAATTCCGTTGTGAAGACTTATATCCGGATAGTTTTCCATGGCACAAAAGCGTACTTCAATGGTAACGATTCTGTACTTGAGCATGTGAAGCTCTCTTCCTTTTGCATAGGGAAACTCACTCCTGCGAGTGTGCGGCGAGTGTGCGGTGTTCCCAGGGGTTGACGTGAATAGTCCCTCTCATGTTGCATATAGATTCCGGAATCGAAGTACGGACATAGGCATTGTGTGTGAAGCCTACCCGGACATATTGGTCTGGATCGGTGATGTTGCATTTATTATGGTTTGCCGGAGAAGACTCTGTGCCTTGGGTTTTCGGGTTTCTACGCGGTAGATTGCAGCAGGGATCCTTGGGGATTAACTCCAAGGCGCACCCGGAAAACTGAGCGGAATCGTTGTTCTGCTAACTTGGCGGTCAGGGAACCGGCCTTGAACATAACTGGGTTATGTGATTGTTTGGAATAGCAGGATCCAAGAGAAGCTTGGCTCGTGCGTACGTCTTAATGTGAACTATGCGGTGTGAGCAATGGACAAGTGGAATCGGACCTGGGCTATGTGGTTCGGTGCGAGAGACCCGAAAAGGGGACTGGCCGTTGGCATAGTCAGGAGCCTTAGACGGTGGTCAGAAAGGCTAGATTGCTCACGAGATTGCCATCCTGGGGATGGTGGTGAAGACGCTGAAGTGTCACGATTCACCGATAATGTGCCCTGAGTGCACAGGGTGTTTGGCCATGCGAGCCTACACCTGTGGCGTAGTATGTTTGTTCTATAATGTTTAACTAGGCTAATGTATTGCAGGGAAGGAGCACCGCCGTCCCGAGTTAGGGGCGGGGTCATTATAATTTGGTCGGCTTTGGCTGACCGTTGCTTTTTTGCCACCGTGCGGTGGAATGTTGCTTGCAGGTGCTGCGGAGCCGAGTACCAAATAGCGGGTTGAAGCCCATGTTGTTGTGCTGGCCCTCGAAGGCTAAAGAGAATAGTTGTTCTTTATTTTGTCATGTGTGGCCGGCCTGCGAGCCGATGTATGGAAAACATTATATTGCTAAGTGAACTCTTGTAAGGACATAATGCCACGTTTCTTTCAATGTATTTGTATTTCATTCCAGTTGTAGTGGTTTTGGACATTCATGATTATTGGATTACAGTTATGGGTTCTTTCAAATGTTTAAAAGCTTCTGGTAGAATGCTCTGTGTTAGGACGAGTAATCTTAATTGGATAGTTTGGTTATTCATATGGAACCCTTCCGACTGTCCGTGGTATATGGCATCGGGTTTCAGCTGGACCTTCTGTTATATGTCATACGACAGATGGGGGTGTTACAATTTGGTATCAGACTTCTGGTTACGGTCATGCTTAAATGAATTTGTGGGCGAATTCTTTTAAGTGGTGGTGAGCACATGTGTGCGTCATCGTTATAACATCAAAAAGAACCCATGAATGTCCGCTTAGAAATGAAAAATACACTTGTTTTGTGGAGCCTGAGTGTTCCAATGATTGCTTTTAGCAATTTGTTTGTTGTCTAATCGTGGGTCTTTGTTATTATAGGCAGCTAGGAACGGTGTTGGTCAGTCGGAGCGTCCGCAATCGACGGAAAGTAGTGCACCGAGGGACATGCCTACAACACCTCCTTCAGCAGAAACCATCAGGTTGGTGGATGAAGCAGTCTTTGCGATGATAAATGCCCAACCTGCAGGGCAATTGCACCACGTACCACCTATTGTTGAGCAAGAACTGGTTAGGGTGGTAGAGTCGAGAGTGGTGGAGCACGCGGAGTGGATCAGGTAGAACCGAGGAGAGCTATAGAGAGACAGCTCAAGCATGTAATGGGCTTTAATCCTCTGAGATCCGATGGGGTTGGAATGCCAGCTCAAGCTGAGGATTGACTCTCTACGATAAAGAGGGTCTTGATGGCCATGTTAACAGAGGAGTGGCAGAAGACCGCCATAGCGACCTTCCTTTTGGCTGGTGAGGCGAGGCTGTGGTGGGATGAGTTGGAGTTTCATCTCTTAGTGGGAAGGTAGCTTGCTGATGTGCCTATGGAGGAATTCTCAAGATTGTTCTTGGTCAAATATTTACCCTCTGCTCAGAAGCTTGAGATGGAGAATCAATATCTTAGGTTGACTCAGGGAGCCAGAAGCGTGGACGAGTATCTCCACGAGTTTACACGGTTCGGTCGGTATGCGGGTGTTATGCGTATGGAAGAAGAGAGGAAGACCAACCGATTTTATGAGGGTCTACACGGTGACCTACAGTTACTCCTTACTGGGCCTAAGCCGCAGGGCTTCCTAGCCTTGGTCAATTCGGCCCGGTCATTGGAAAAGGTTGTGAAGAAAGTGCAAGAGAAGAAGGACCCAGGGGAAAAGAAGGCAGAGTTCAAAGTGCCAAATGCAAAGTCAGGATTCCGAAGATGGGACAAGAAGCAGACAACTTCGAACTCAGCCCCTTCGTCTGGTACGTCGGGGGGCAACCGCAAGTCGAGTCCCAGGAGCTTGCTACAACTGTGGGAAGACGGGGCACATTGCTCGTGAGTGTTGAAGCGGACGTGCAAAGTCCGAGAGGAAGACTGGAGCGACCTATGAAGAGAAAGGGAAGGCGGTGGAGTCAACTGCATCCCATCATGCTCCAGCCCAGCCTAGAGTTTATAATCTAGGTCTGCAAGAGGCCATAGAGCAAGCTGACATGGTGACAGATATGAGTTAAATTTTAGCAGTTTAACTTTTTGTAGTTGTTACCTCTTTTTATTCGTTAGCTTGTTATTCTTGGTGCTAGGCTTCGTGTTGGTTTTCGATTGTCCGGCGAGAGCCCTATTTGATACGGGGGCTTCACATTCCTTCTTATCTGAAAGATTCATGTCGTGCATCGGGGTCCCTTCTTCAATGACAAAAGACATGTTGGATGTGTTGTTGCCAAATGGGTGCTCAATGCGCGCGGATAAGTTTTGTATGGTAAAGATACGGATTGGGGACCAGGAGTTTGATTTGCGAGCGTTGTTACTACCCTTAGTGGAGTTCGACGTAATTTTTGGTATAGACTGACTCTCGGAGCAGCAAGCTTACATCGATTGCAACCGAAAGGAGGTTAAGTTGGGGCTGCATACTGAACGGGAGACTACGTTTGTGGGCATGAAGGGGTCAGGTAAAGTTTTGATGTCGTCCCTTCAAGTGATCAAGGCAGTTCGGTCTGGTGCAGAGCTATTTGTCACCTTAGTGCAGGCTTCAACGCCTAGGCCAAGTCTGGACAGTATCCCAGTTATGTCCGAGTATCCTGATGTGTTCCCAAACGATCTCCCAGGAGCCCCTCCTCAGCGAGAGAATGATTTTGCTATTGAGCTGGTACCGTGTGCCAAACCGGTGCCTGATGAGTGTGATTATGATAGGCTTTTTACTATCATAATTGTAATTATGTCTGCTATTCCTACCTCATTGTGTAGTAATGTCGCAAGAAAAGTCAAAGAATTTTTTTATCATGATTAGGAGAGCACAATTAGGATCTTTGTTACTCCTTATATTGAGTTATCTAATTTATTACGTCACTTTTATATGCAGATAGTGCTAACCAGTGGAACTAAAAGTCTTGGATCAAACAGAGGAGTTCACGGAGTCAACATGGCTGATGACAGGACAAAACTTTGGCGCACACGGGTGGACACACGGCCGTGTGCCTACCCGTGTCCTACGCACCCTCGAGCTGAAGAATTTGGATGCAGGAGACAGAGACTCACACAGGTAGAAACACGCCCATGTGCCTACCCGTGTCATATTTTAACATGACTGTCGACCAACCTGTGTCTGAAGAACACGTCCTGACACACGGCCGTGTCCATACCCATGTCATCTGACATGGCCCACTACCAGACACGCCTGCTCGTGGGGAACCGCCTAGGAACCGTCCACACGGCCCGACACACGGTCGTGCTGGAACCCGTATCTGACCTGTTTGCAAGGGGACTAAATATTTCCTGTAGAAAAATTTGTGAAGAACTTTTGGATCATTTTGGCATTGAGGAACTTCTGGAGCACGAAGTGGAGCATCCAAGAGAAGGAGGATTTGAAGGGTATTTTGTATGCATTTAATATTTCATTAATCCCTTTTAATCTCTCTTTTCTCTTGGTGATTCAAACTTCAATTATCTTTTATTTTGCATGAACTTATAGTTGAACATTCTAGTAATCATGTATCACTTTGTTTATGTCAAATTTGTGGTATTTTATTCGTGTTTAGGCTTACAAACAAAGAGTTTAATCTTCATTATGAATTGCTTCTTTGATTTACATAATTTGCAAATTGCTAGATTGAGAAATTGGTTCTTTGTAATGATATTTGTATGTTCATATTGTGGTGTTACCTCTCTTTGTGAATCAAACTCCATGATCGAGAGATATGTTGTTTGGAAAATTAGAATACGAATAAATGAATTCATGATATTTTAGAGATAGGATTTCGTGGGTTTATGTAATAGATAGGGTGTTTTATTTAATGCAAATTTGAGTATTGTAAATTGTTCGAGAGAAAATTTACTAACTTAGATTTAGGATTTGAATTGCTCGAGAGAGAATTTGATAAATATTTACCCTTACAATTCAACAAATTTGATAGTCTTATGCTTTCATGATTAAATAGAATTGAGTGAATGAAGGAATATTTTCATGTAATTGCTCATAAGCGTTCGGGTTGTTATCATGTTAAATCTTCCAATGCTGATTTATCCAATAGTCATAGTTAGGTTAATTTAGGTTAGAAATCAATTTTACTTATAGGTACGATAATAGAGTGAGGATGAGTATGAATACTTGAAATGGCCCTGTGGAATACGACATGAGATGTATATTTCTCTTGTACTATGATTGATAGGTGCACTTGCCTGAATGTTAATTCAATCTAGCTTATGCCCATCTACATAGTTATACTAGAATGTAGAATGAAATCGCATTGAGTTATTACTTGTTAGCAAAGCAATCATCAAGTTTTTGGCGTCGTTGCCGGGGACGTTTTCAATATTTCGAAAGTCTAAATTTTATTAATCTACCAGTTTTTGTTTAGTAATAAATAGTTGTAAATTAGTATTTGAATAATTATGTCGCTTAATCTCTGTTTTGTAGTCTGTTAGTCTATGACCAGGGGCAGAAATTCTGGGCTAGCACCATTTCATCCTAACCCAGAACGACTTATCCATAACACTAACCTAAGGGATGTGGGAATTAATACCACAGATATTTCAAACGGACTATCAGAAGAGGAGACAGTGAACCAAGGAGAGAATCATCTAGAAAACCTAGACACCATGGCAAACCAAAATGAGCAAACCATGTCTGACTTTGCTAGACATAATCTCCAAGGAACCGGGTCGAGCATCGTTAGACCACCGATAGCTACCAATAACTTTGAATTGAAGCCTAGTGTGATACAAATGGTTCAACAGTATGTCCGGTATGATGGCTTGCAAGATGAGGATCCTAACACCCACTTAGCCGGATTCCTGGAGATATGTTACACATTCAAGATCAATGGTGTTTCCAACGACGCCATTCGATTGAGATTGTTTCCATTTTATTTAAGGCATAAGTCGAAGCAGTGGTTGAACTCACTACCTAGAGGGTCGATTACTACTTGGGACATGATGGTTGAAAAGTTTCTGATGAAGTATTTCCCACCTGCGAAGACTATGAAGTTAAGGAATGACATCTCTACGTACATTCAATTGGAGTCTGAATCGTTGTACGACATATGGGAACGATTCAAGGAGTTGTTAAGGAGATGTCCCCACCATGCTCTACCTTCATAGCTTCAGATTCAGACCTTCTATAATGGTCTAAATCCGGCCACTAAACAGATGATTGATGCGGCTAGTGGAGGCACTTTGAACAACAAGACACCTGAAGCGGTTCAACAGTTGATTGAAGATATGGCTATGAATAATTACCAATGGACTACCGTAAGACAAAAGACTAGCAAGCCTACAGGAATTTATGAAGTAGATGTCGTCACCGCCTTAGCTATTCAAGTGGAGAAGCTTCACCAAAAGATGGACAACCTTGCCTTAGCATCACCCTCCATGGCACCTCAACAATGGGACCCTTCGTGCAGTGGAGTTCCTGGTTGTGAACCTCAAGTTCAAGAGCATGTTGACTATATGGGTAACAATATTAGACCTCCTTTCAATCAAGCCAACAAACCATATAGTTCTACATATAATCCTGGATGGAGAAACCACCCCAATTTCTCTTAGGGAGGACAAGGAAATCAAGGGAAGCAACCCATGTTTGGACAACAACACCAGCAGGAACCAAGGAAGCCTACATTGGAAGATGTGCTTACCAAGTTCATGCAAACTACCGATCTAGCCTTCCGGAATCAAGAGGGTTCAATTCGAAACTTGGAGAATCAGATTGTCAGCTTGCAAGGATGGTTTCTGAAAGGCAGCAAGGAACACTTCCGGGGAACACTGAGATAAATCCAAGGGAGCATGCAAAAGCCGTTCAATTGAGGAGCGGAAAGAAGTTACAAGACCCAAGGCCTGCGAAGGAAGCACCCCAAATGGAGTCTAGCGGCGAAGGACCAAGCGAGATGAATGTGAAACCGATGGAGTACCAACCAGCAATAGCATACCCAGCAAAGCTTAACAAGCAGCACATGGATGCGCAGTATGGTAAATTTTTATCTAAGTTTAAACAATTACATGTCAATTTACTTTTTTCTGAAATTATTCAAATGCCTAAGTATGTTAAATTTCTTAAGGATTTAATTTCTAATAAAAAGAAAATAGAGGAATTATCGTTAGTAACACTTAGTGAAGAATGTTCTGCTATTCTGCAAAATAAATTAACACAAAAACTTAAGGATCCCGGTTCATTTTCAATTCCATGCCTAATCGGAGATTTACAAGTCAATAAAGCTTTAGCAGATTTAGGAGCAAGTATAAATTTAATGCCTTATAAACTATATCTGAAACTAGGCCTAGGAGAACTTAGCCCGACTAGAATGAGTATTCAATTAGCTGATCGATCGGTTAAGTATCCTAGAGGAATAGTAGAGGATGTATTGGTTAAGGTAGATAAGTTTATATTTCCTGCTGATTTTGTTATTCTAGATATGGATGAAAATATCGAAGTACCACTCATACTAGGTCGTCCATTTCTAGCTACATCTAGAACACTTATTGATGTTTTTGATGGTAAATTAGTCTTGCGAGTAGGGGAAGATGAAGTCACTTTTCAAAATGGCAATACTATGAAATAGTCTTTAGATAATGATGATTATTGCTATTTTTCTCATAGTGTCGATGATTTTATAACTTCTATAAATTCTAATTTTTATGATAGAGATCCTTTAGAATTTTGTATTACTAATTGTTTTCTAGAAGAAGAACAAAATAGAGACATTACTGAACATTTATTTTTTCTAGATAATTGTGTTGCAATGAATAGAACGACTGAATATAGTTTGATTACTCAAGGAGATTATGAAACTCTTAAGAATAATACCAAGAATCCACCAATAGTAGAACTAAAAAAATTACCGGATCATCTTGAGTATGCTTTCTTAGGAACCAATTCTTCTTACCCAGTCATTATATCCTCTAATTTTTCCAACATTGAAAAAACTAAATTAATAATTGTATTGAAGAGATGTAAAGGTGCAATAGCGTGGCAAATATCTGATATAAAGGGAATTAATCCTAGTTTTTGCACTCATAAAATCCTTTTGGAAGAAAACTATAAGTCTTATATTCAACCGCAACATAGGCTAAATCCTAATATGAAAGAGGTAGTTAAGGCTGAGATTGTTAAGTTATTAGATGCTGGTATTATATATCCTATTTTGGATAGTTCATGGGTTAGTCCTGTCCAAGTAGTTCCTAAGAAGGGTGGCCTGACAGTGGTAGTAAATGATAGAAATGAATTAATTCCAACGCGAACGGTAATAGGTTGGCGTATATGTATAGACTATAGGAAATTAAATGATGCCACTAGGAAAGACCATTTCCCTCTTCCTTTCATTGACCAGATATTAGAACGCTTATCAGGACATTCTTATTATTATTTTCGAGATGGACTTTCTGGATACTTCCAAATTCCTATAGCACTAGAATACCAAGAGAAAACAACATTTACTTGCCCATTCGGTACTTTTGCCTATAGACGTATGCCTTTCGGGTTATGTAATGCACCTGCCACATTTCAAAGGTGCATGCTAGCCATCTTTAACGAATATGTTGAAGATATCATGGAAGTGTTCATGGATGATTTTTCTGTTTTTGACGTCTCATTTGATCTATGTTTGAATAATTTAGAGAAAGTTCTTAGGAGGTGTGAGGAGACGAACCTAGCGCTTAGTTAGGAGAAGTGTCATTTCATGGTACAAGAAGGGTTAGTACTTGGCCATAAAATCTCAAGCCAAGGAATTCAAGTTGAGAGAGCAAAAATAGAGACCATAGAGAAATTACCACCACCAACCTCCGTTAAGACAGTGAGAAGTTTCTTAGGACACGCGGGATTTTACTGCCGGTTTATTAAAGACTTCTCTAAAATAGCTAAACCACTTACAAGGCTTTTAGAAAAAGACACACCTTTTATTTTTGAACAAGAGTGTCTACATGCCTTTGAGTTCTTAAAAGAGAAATTAATTAATTCTTATATTATGATCGCACCCGATTTTAGTCAACCATTTGAGATCATGTGTGATGCTAGTAGTTTTGCGGTAGGGGCTGTTTTAGGACAACGCCGAAACAAACATTTTCACCCTATATATTACGCTAGCAAAATACTTAATAATGCACAGGAGAATTATAAAAATACCGAAAAAGAACTCCTAACAGTGGTATTCGTCTTTGATAAATTTAGACCATATTTAACATTGTCCAAAGTGGTAGTTTACACGGATCACTCTGCGCTTAGATATTTGCTAGCCAAAGCGGAAGTAAAGCCTCGTTTAATCCGTTAGGTTCTTCTGTTGTAAGAATTTGATTTAGAAATTAGGGATAAACGAGGAGCGGAAAACTTAGCGGCAGATCATCTTTCACGTTTAGAAAATCCACTACGATCGATGTTAGATGAATCTGAAATTTCTGATACATTTCTTGAGGAATCACTATTAGCCATATCTACAAATATACATCTTGATTATCCATGGTTTGCAGATTATGCAAACTATCTTGTGGCTAAGGTCCTTCCAAAAGACTTTTCATATCAGTAGAAAAAGAAATTTTTCTCTGATTTGAAATATTACTTTTGGGAGGACCCCTTTCTTTTTTGAATATGTGCAGATTCTGTAATACGAAGGTGTGTATCAGCAGAGGAGGGTTGGAAGATTTTGGAGCAGTGTCATTCAGGGCCTGCTGGTGGTCACTATGGAGCGAATCGCTCTGCGAAAAAGGTTTTTGATTCCGGTTTTTATTGGCCCCTTCTATTCAGGGATGCCCAAAGGTATGTGATTTTATGTGATTCTTGTCAGAAAGCAGGTAATATTTCTAAATTACATGAAATGCCACAGAAATTTATTCTTGAATGTGAAGTATTTGATGTGTGGGGTATTGATTTTATGGGTCCATTTCCAGTTTTCTTTGGGAATAAATATATTTTAGTAGCTGTAGATTATGTATCGAAGTGGGTTGAAGCACAAGCTTTGCCTACTAATGATAGTAGGGTAGTAATCCGATTTTTAAAATCCTTATTTGCTCGATTTGGCACACCATGTGCACTTATTAGCGATAGGGGTTCACATTTCTGCAATTTACAGCTAAATAAGGTATTAGAAAAATATGGAGTTACACATAGGATAGCCACTCCTTATCATCTGCAAACTAGTGGCCAAGTTGAAGTTTCCAATAGAGAACTTAAGAGGATCCTAAAAAAATCTGTAGAAGGGAATAGGAAGCAGTGGTCTAGGAAACTTAATGATATTTTGTGTGCTTATAGGACCGCCTTCAAAACACCTATAGGAACCACCCCCTTTAGACTAGTCTATGGTAAATCTTGTCACCTACCTATAGAATTAGAGCATAAGTCATATTGGGCAATACGTTCTTTGAATTTTGACACTAGTTCTATAGGGGAGAAACGAAAGCTTCAACTTAACGAATTAGATGAGTGGAGAACTATGGCCTATGAGAACTCCAGGATTTATAAGGAGAAGACCAAGCTATTTTATGACCGTCACCTTCGTAAACCCAAGACATTCTAAAAAGGTGACCAAGTCCTCCTTTTTAATTCCAGACTGCATTTATTCCCTGGGAAATTAAGGTCTGAGTGGTCCGGACCCTTTAAGGTTAAAGAAGTCTTTCCCTACGGCACAGTTGAGCTAACTCACCCTGAAAAGGGAGATTTTAAGGTTAATAGACACCGACTCAAGCCTTAATATGGTGAACTTCCTAGAGACTTCACTCGTCTAGAGACCTACCTCCGTCTATATTAAGTTTATGTTAATGTAATAACTATAGAAATTATCTCTTATTTATAAAAAAATTTTAGTATAAGTGCAGTAAAATTTAATGAAAATTTTTTTTTAATGAAAAAAAAATTTTCTGTAAAATATTTTTTTTCTAGGAGGAATGCAATTCTGGAGGAGCACATGGGTCACCACACGCCCGTGTGGGTGGCCGTGTACTCGACACAGCCTCAGGCCCAGCCGTGTGAATTAATTCCGAGAAAGGGTGATTTCTTCCCGAGAACAACACGGGTTCACACCAACCCGTGTGCCTAGCCGTGTCTTTCGCTCGACGATCGTCGAGACCGCTGTCTCGAGACATCCGACACGCCCGTGTTGGCTGACACACGGCTGTTTCGCCTACCAACCCGTATCCCGTGTGTTGTTAATACACCGTGCCAGCTCAGATACGGGTCAACACACGGCCGTGTCGAGGCCCATGTCCACCTGCTGCGCTGTCCCCTGTCAGTTTGACCGCACGACCCCCCAAAGCCCGTGTTTCACGAGGCCAAGATTCCGCGACACGAGTCCACACACGCCCGTGTGCGTACCCGTGTTCGCCAATTATAAATAGGGGGCCGTGTCATCTTCTTCCTGGCACCACTCTCTCCACACCCAGCACCATTTCCCTCCTCAGTTTGAGCAAATCTCGCACCCTCTACTCAATCTTCCCTTCTTTCTTTTTAAACATGTCTTCCAGACGAAGTCAAGGCGGTCGTCGTCGCCGACCGGAGCTGCAAGTTTCAACGGAGAGGCGTGATGCCGCTGCTCCGCTAGTATTTACCGACCCATTGCACACTACCCGCTTCAACCTCCTACAATCAAAGAAATTTCAAGATATCCGAATGATTGATTGGAGCGTGCTTGAAGAAATAAATTTAGCTGGGGATGTCAGGGCATTAATATCTGTAACGGGTTGGGAGTAATTTTTCGCGATAGAGGAGTTAGGTTTTAAGGAACTCACGTTAGAGTTCCTGTCCTCGTTTTATTACAACTTTCGGCCTAACTTCATTGATGCGCCGCACGCGCCCGAGGGGATAATTTCATTTTGAGTAGGTGGAACATTTTATACACTTACCATGCTCCAGTTCACCCAGTATTTAGGGGTGTATGAGGATTCATTCCTCTTTAGTGCTGCCTACCCCGAGCTCCATTTCGACCTCCCCAATCGTGATATTGTCGACGGTATCTGGCGCCAGCTCTCTTTCGACACTAGCACCTATGAGGCCAAGCGATCTAAGGCCTCTAAGTTGGTTTCACCTGCCCTCCATTACATTCACCATCTCCTTAGCCACACATTGAGCGGCTGAGGCGAAAGCTCCGGTGTTGTCAGTCTACAGGACCTACTATACCTCTACAGCATGTCTTCACGGTATCCTCTGCATCTTCATTTCCTACTCGCCCAGTTTATTCTCCACCAGGCTGACACCCCCCGCATAGGGTCTATTTGTGTAGCACCCTATATCACTCACCTGGTGAAGAACATGGGCATATTCTCAGCCCTCCCCCATATGATAGTGGTTGCGAAGACCGTGCCCATCACGATGGCCAGTCTTCACTGCCTCCGCCTCGTCACCGCCCGTCAGGGCCGGGGAGGCGTCACATATGCTATTGCCAGGCGTGGGTCGTAAGTGCAGGATGACAGTGATGATGAGGTGGATCCTGACCTCGATGTGTCGTTGGTACCTCCGCCCCATTCCACTTACGCTAATGGCGAGTCTTCTACTGCACCCCTTCACATCATTCACGGTACTCATGGGAGTTTCGACAGTTCTTCGACACCGAGCTCTCACCGCGCCTACAGCATATTGAGGAGTCGCAGCAGCGGACCGAGGCCCTCCTCATCCAGATCAGAGACCACCTAGGGATCTCCCCTAGAGAGCCGGCAGCTCCTGCCCAGCCACACTTCCCAGACGACCAGCCGCCTTACTTTTGACATGTATCTGTGTATTGTAGTATTTCTTTATTTCTATTTATGTATTTCAATTATTATATATGATTTCATGTCCGCACCTGGTTCCTTCATGTACTCTTCTATTTGATGATATCAATTTCTTTTTATTATTCTTAGTGAAATTACTATTTCAGCACTTTACATTGCAATGAGGACATTGCAAATTCTAAGTCTGGGGGTGGATGTTCTTTCTTCCATTTTATAATTGTTGTGATTGACATGTTTACAACTGATAATAATTTTGCGATCATAACGCCCAAGTTAGCGATACCCCCTAAGAAAAAAAAACAAAAACCATTTCATTGACTTTTGCTACTCCTTTAAGCTCTCATTAATTAATTCATTTGGGATTATAACTATCTAATTTAACTTCGCACACTGATTAAAATGAATTGATGTAGACTCATAGAGTGTTCAACTTTGTTGATTCGTAATTAAGCATAGAAATTCATTAGCTTAATTTTCTCTATATAATTTACTTTAAATATTAGCCCTCTATATTACTAACTATCAACCACTATATTTTAGAAAATATACTTATCTATAATAATGTGAGTCGATGAGTGTAACATTTTTTATAATTTAGTATTAGGGAATCAAAATGAAAAATACTCTCTATTGATGTCCAGAACTTATCCTCTAGCGATCCTCAAAACAGTATATAGGTTAATTAGTAAGGGGGGAAATGACTTAGGCCCCCTAATGGATAGCTTGAGCCTTGTAAACCCAAAACTTTTAACATGATACCCTTGCACACCCAAGTTGAACCTAATCCCCATCCTTTTGATGCTCTACCACCAAAATTCACCAAGGCCAAATCCTTACCTATTAGCACATCTATCATTGAGACCTTCTTGGAATGAGTTTGTTCATAGTGATATATGGCCTGAGTGCGTGTATATTTGCACCCACTTGGAATGATCCCTACTATGAACTCAAAGCCTAAAAGAAAAAAAAAGACATAGTGATATGTGGCCTGAGTGTGTGTATTCTTGCACCCACTCGGAATGATCCCTACTATGGTCCCTTGGTTAAGAACAATAAAAGTTTGGAGTATCTTTCAAAAAAAATATGGGAAGTAGGATAATTGCAAAGTCTGGGGGTGCTTTTATAGCACCGATGTATGTTAAAGTATATACCAACAAAAGGTTCAATCGTGATTTAGGTGTGGAAAACCCATCGCATTTATCTTTGATTACCTCGCCTATAATCTTCTATCCTAAGCCAAAAAGGCTACACCATCATACAAGTCCTAAGGATCCGACCTTACTGAGTCTAACTAAGTGTCGTGGAGATGACGTAAAAATGGTACGCTCGTGACCGTCAATATGGGTACTTATAAGTTTTGAAATACTAATACGTATCTTATAAAGATTGCTATTTTCTCCTCATAGTTGTTATAGATGACTATATTCTTATTTCTAAAAACGAGTGAGAGATAGTTAACAGATATATTGGAAGAATTCTAAGATTACTTTATATTTAGAAAAGTCTGCTAAACTATTTCTTATGCGATTACATCATCAAAGTTCTCTTAAATTCATAGCAACCAGTGTGCGGAGGCAAAATTATTTAATGGTAACCCAAGCATTTGAATTAGTTTGCTTAGGAACAAGCAAACATCTAAGTCTGGGGGTATTTGATGAGTGCAATTATGATAGGCTTTTTACTATCATAATTGTAATCATGTCTGCTATTCCTACCTCATTTTGTAGTAATGTCGCAAGAAAAGTCAAAGAATTGTTTTATCACGATTAGGAGAGCACAGTTAGGATCTTTGTTACTCCTTATATTGAGTTATCTAATTTATTACGTCACTTTTATATGCAGGTAGTGCTAACCAGTGGAACTAAAAGTCTTGGAACAAACAGAGGAGTTCACGGAGTCAACATGGCTGATGACAGGACAAAAATTTGGCGCACACGGGTGGACACACGGCTGTGTGCCTACCCATGTCCTATGCACCCTATAGCTGAAGAATTTGGACGCAGGAGACAGAGACTCACACGGGTAGGAACACGCTCGTGTGCCTACCCGTGTCATATTTGAACACGACTGCCGACCAACCCGTGTCTGAAGAATACGGCCTGACATACGGCCGTGTCCATACCCGTGTCATCTGACACGGCCCACTACCAGACACGCCTGTTCGTGGGGAACCGCCTAGGAACCGTCCAAACGGCCTGACATACGGCCGTGTTGGAACCCGTGTCCGACCTGTTTGCAAGGGGACTATATATTTCCTGTAGAAAAATTTGTGAAGAACTTTTGGATCATTTTGGTATTGAGGAACTTCTGGAGCACGAAGTGGAGCACCCAAGAGAAGGAGGATTTGAAGGATATTTTGTATGCATTTAATCTTTCATTAATCCCTTTTAATCTCTCTTTTCTCTTGGTGATTCAAATTTCAATTATCTTTTATTTTGCATGAACTTAAAGTTGAACATTCTAGTAATCATGTATCGCTTTGTTTATGTCAAATTTGTGGTATTTTATTCGTGTTTAGGCTTACAAACAAAGAGTTTAATCTTCATTATGAATTGCTTCTTTGCTTTACATAATTTGCAAATTACTAGATTGAGAAATTGGTTCTTTGTAATGATATTTGTATGTTCATATTGTGGTGTTAACTCTCTTTGTGAATCAAACTCCATCATCGAGAGATATGTTGTTTGGAAAATTAGAATACGAATAAATGAATTCATGATATTTTAGAGATAGGATTTCATGGGTTTATGTAATAGATAGGGTGTTTTATTTAATGCAAATTTAAGTATTGTAAATTGTTCGAGAGAAAATTTACTAACTTATATTTAGGATTTGAATTGCTCTAGAGAGAATTTGATAAATATTTACCCTTATAATTCAACAAATTTGATAGTCTTATGCCTTCATGATTAAATAGAATTGAGTGAATGAAGGAATATTTTCATGTAATTGCTCATAAGCGTTCGGGTTGTTATCATGTTAAATCTTCCAATACTGATTTATCCAATAGTCATAATTAGGTTAATTTAGGTTAGAAATCAATTTTACTTATAGGTACGATAATAGAGTAAGGATGAGTATGAATGCTTGAAATGACCCTGTGGAATACGACACGAGATGTAGATTTCTCCTGTACTATGATTGATAGGTGCACTTGCCTGAATGTTAATTCAATCTAGCTTATGCCCATCTACATTGTTATACTAGAATGTGGAATGAAATCACATTTAGTTATTACTTGTTAGCAAAGCAATCATCAAGTTTTTGGCGCTGTTGCCGGGGACATTTTCAATATTTCGAAAGTCTAAATTTTATTAATCTACCAGTTTTTGTTTAGTAATAACTAGTTGTAAATTAGTATTTGAATAATTATATCTCTTAATCTCTGTTTTATATTCTGTTAGTCTATGACCAGGGGTAGAAATTTTGGGCTAGCACTATTTCATCCTAACCCAGAACGACTTATCCATAACACTAACCTAAGGGACGTGGGAATTAATACCACAGATATTTCAAACAGACTATCAGAAGAGGAGACAGTGAACCAAGGAGAGAATCATCTGGAAAACCTAGACACCATGGCCAACCAAAATGAGCAAACCATGTCTGACTTTGCTAGACCTAATCTCCAAGGAACCGGGTCGAGCATCGTTAGACCACCGATAGCTACCAATAACTTTGAATTGAAGCCTAGTGTGATACAAATGGTTCAACAGTATGTCCAGTATGATGGCTTGCAAGATGAGGATCCTAACACCCACTTAGCCGGATTCCTGGAGATATGTGACACATTCAAGATCAATGGTGTTTCCAACGACGCCATTCAATTGAGATTGTTTCCATTTTCTTTAAGGCATAAGGTGAAGCAGTGGTTGAACTCACTACCTAGAGGGTCGATTACTACTTGGGACATGATAGTTGAAAAGTTTCTAATGAAGTATTTCCCACCTGCTAAGACTGCGAAGTTAAGGAATGACATCTTTACCTACATTCAATTGGAGTCTGAATCGTTGTACGACACATGGGAACGATTCAAGGAGTTGTTAAAGAGATGTCCCCACCATGATCTACCTTCATAGCTTCAGATTCAGACCTTCTATAATGGTCTAAATCCGGCCACTAAATAGATGATTGATGCGGCTAGTGGAGGCACTTTGAACAACAAGACACCTGAAGCGGCTCAGTAGTTGATTGAAGATATGGCTATGAATAATTACCAATGGACTACCGTAAGACAAAAGCCTAGCAAGCCCGCAGGAATTTATGAAGTAGATGCCGCCACCGCCTTAGCTATTCAAGTGGAGAAGCTTCACCAAAAGATGGACAACCTTGCCTTTCCATGACACCTCAACAATGGGACCCTTCGTGCAGTGGAATGCCTGGTTGTGAACCTCAAGTTCAAGAGCATGTTGACTATATGGGTAACAATATTAGACCTCCTTTCAATCAAGTCAACAACCCATAGTTCTACATATAATCCTGGATGGAGAAACCACCCCAATTTCTCTTGGGGAGTACAAGGAAATCAAGGGAAGCAACCCATATTTGGACAACAACAACAGCCGGAACCAAGGAAGCCTACATTGGAAGATGTGCTTACCAAGTTCATGCAAACTACCGATGTAGCCTTCCAGAATCAAGAGGGTTCAATTCAGAACTTGGAGAATCAGATTGGTCAGCTTGCAAGGATGGTTTCTGAAAAGAAGCAAGGAACACTTCCGGGGAACACTGAGATAAATCCAAGGGAGCATACAAAAGCCGTTCAATTGAGGAGCGGAAAGGAGTTACAAGAGCCAAGGCCTGCGAAGGAAGCACCCCAAATGGAGTCTAGCGGTGAAGGACCAAGCGAGATGAATGTGCAACCGATAGAGTACCAACCAGCAATACCATACCCAGCAAAGCTTAACAAGGAGCACATGGATGCGCAGTATGATAAATTTTTATCCATTTTTAAACAATTACATGTCAATTTACCTTTTTCTGAAATTATTCAAATGCCTAAGTATGCTAAATTTCTTAAGGATTTAATTTCTAATAAAAAGAAAATAGAGGAATTATCGTTAGTAACACTTAGTGAAGAATGTTCTGCTATTTTGCAAAATAAATTACCACAAAAACTTAAGGATCCCGGTTCATTTTCAATTCCATGCCTAATCGGAGATTTACAAGTCAATAAAGCTTTAGCAGATTTAGGATCAAGTATAAATTTAATGCCTTATAAACTATATTTGAAACTATGCCTAGGAGAACTTAGCCCGACTAGAATGAGTATTCAATTAGCTGATCGATCGGTTAAGTATCCTAGAGGAATAGTAGATGATGTATTGGTTAAGGTAGACAAGTTTATATTTCCTGTTGATTTTATTATTCTAGATATGGATGAAAATATCAAAGTACCACTCATACTAGGTCGTCCATTTCTAGCTACATCTAGAGCACTTATTGATGTTTTTGATGGTAAATTAGTCTTGCGAGTAGGGGAAGATAAAGTCACTTTTCAAATAGGCAATACTATGAAACAGTAGAACTAAAAAAAATATCGGATCATCTTGAGTATGCTTTCTTAGGAACCAATTCTTCTTACCCAGTTATTATATCCTCTAATCTTTCCAACATTGAAAAAACTAAATTAATAACTGTATTGAAGAGATGTAAAGGTGCAATAGCGTGGCAAATATCTGATATAAAGGAAATTAATCCTAGTTTTTGCACTCATAAAATGCTTTTCAAAGAAAACTATAAGTCTTCTATTCAACCGCAATGTAGGTTAAATCATAATATGAAAGAGGTAGTTAAGGCTGAGATTGTTAAGTTATTAGATGCTGTTATTATATATCATATTTCGGATAGTTCATGTGTTAGTCCTGTCCAAGTAGTTCCTAAGAAGGGTGGCCTGACAGTGGTAGCAAATGATAGAAATGAATTAATTCCAACGCGAACGATAACAGGTTGGCGTGTCTGTATAGACTATAGGAAATTAAATGATGCCACTAGGAAAGACCATTTCCCTCTTCCTTTCAATGACCAGATATTAGAACGCTTATCAGGACATTCTTATTATTATTTTCTAGATGGACTTTCTGGATACTTCCAAATCCCTATAGCACCAGAAGACCAAGAGAAAACAACATTTACTTGCCCATTCGGTACTTTTGCCTATAGACGTATGTCTTTCGGGTTATGTAATGCACCCGCCACATTTCAAAGGTGCATGCTAGCCATCTTTAACAAGTATGTTGAAGATATCATGGAAGTGTTCATGGATGATTTTTCTGTTTTTGGCGACTCATTTGATCTATGTTTGAATAATTTAGAGAAAGTTCTTAGGAGGTGTGAGGAGACGAACCTAGCACTTAGTTGGGAGAAGTGCCATTTCATGGTACAAGAAGGGTTAGTACTTGGCCATAAAATCTCAAGCCAAGGAATCCAAGTTGATAGAGCAAAAATAGAGACCATAGAGAAATTACCACCATCAACCTCCGTTAAGACAGTGAGAAGTTTCTTAGGACACGCGGGATTTTACCGCCGGTTTATTAAAGACTTCTCTAAAATAGCTAAACCACTTACAAGGCTTTTAGAAAAAGACACCTTTTATTTTTGAACAAGAGTGTCAACATGCCTTTGAGTTCTTAAAAGAGAAATTAATTAATTCTCCTATTATGATCGCACCCGATTTTAGTCAACCATTTGAGATCATGTGTGATGCTAGTAGTTTTGCGGTAGGGACTGTTTTAGGACAACGCCGAAACAAACATTTTCACCCTATATATTACGCTAGCAAAACACTTAATAATGCACAGGAGAATTATACAACTACCGAAAAAGAACTCCTAGCAGTGGTATTCGCCTTTGATAAATTTAGACCATATTTAATATTGTCCAAAGTGGTAGTTTACACGGATCACTCTGCCCTTAGATATTTGCTAGCCAAAGCGGAAGCAAAGCCTCGTTTAATCTGTTGGGTTCTTCTATTGCAAGAATTTGATTTAGTAATTAGGGATAAATGAGGAGCGGAAAACTTAGCGGCAGATCATCTTTCACGTTTAGAAAATCCACTACGATCGATGTTAGATGAATCTAAAATTTCTGATACATTTCTTGAGGAATCACTATTAGCCATATCTACAAATATACATCTTGATTATCCATGGTTTGCAGATTATGCAAACTATCTTGTGGCTAAGGTCCTTCCAAAAGACTTTTCATATCAGCAGAAAAAGAAATTTTTCTCTGATTTGAAATATTACTTTTGGGATATGTGCAGATTCTGTAATACGAAGGTGTGTATCAGCAGAGGAGGGTTGGAAGATTTTGGAGCAGTGTCATTCAGGTCCTGCTGGTGGTCACTATGGAGCGAATCGCTCTGCGAAAAAGGTTCTTGATTCCGGTTTTTATTGGCCCCTTCTATTCAGGGATGCCCAAAGGTATGTGCTTTCATGTGATTCTTGTCAGAAAGCAGGTAATATTTCTAAATTACATGAAATGCCACAAAAATTTATTCTTGAATGTGAAGTATTTGATGTGTGGGGTATTGATTTTATGGGTCCATTTCTAGTTTCCTTTGGGAATAAATATATTTTAGTAGCTGTAGATTATGTATCGAAGTGGGTTGAAGCACAAGCTTTGCCTACTAATGATAGTAGGGTAGTAATCCGATTTTTAAAATCCTTATTTGCACGATTTGGCACACCACGTGCACTTATTAGCGATAGGGGTTCACATTTCTGTAATTTACAGCTAAATAAGGTATTAGAAAAATATGGAGTTACACATAGGATAGCCACTCCTTATCATCCGCAAACTAGTGGCCAAGTTGAAGTTTCCAATAAAGAACTTAAGAGGATCCTAGAAAAATCTGTAGAAGGGAATAGGAAGCAGTGGTCTAGGAAACTTAATGATTGTTTGTGGGCTTATAGGACCGCCTTGAAAACACATATAGGAACCACCCCCTTTAGATTAGTCTATGGTAAATCTTGTCACCTACCTATAGAATTAAAGCATAAGTCATATTGGGCAATACGTTCTTTGAATTTTGAAACTAGTTCTATAGGGGAGAAACGGAAGGTTCAACTTAACGAATTAGATGAGTGGAGAACTATGACCTATGAGAACTCCAAGATTTATAAGGAGAAGACCAAACTATTTTATGACTGTCACCTTCGTAAACCCAAGACATTCCAAAAAGTGACGAAGTCCTCCTTTTTAATTCCAGACTGCGTTTATTCCCTGGGAAATTAAGGTCTAAGTGGTCCGGACCCTTTAAGGTTAAAAAAGTCTTTCCCTACGACACAGTCGAGCTAACTCACTCTGAAAAGGGAGATTTTAAGGTTAATAGACACCGACTCAAGCCTTATTATGGTGAAATTCCTAGAGACTTCACTCGTCTAGAGACCTGCCTCCATCTAGATTAAGTTTATGTTAAAGTAATAACTATAGAAAGTATCTCTTATTTATAAAAAAATTTTAGTATAAGTCCAGTAAAATTTAATGGAAATTTTTTTTTAATGAAAAAAAAAATTCTGTAAATTTTTTTTTTCTAGGAGGAATGCAATTCTGGAGGAGCACACGGGTCACCACACGCCCATGTGGGTGGCCTTGTACTCGACACAGCCTCAGGCCCAGCCGTGTGAATTAATTCCGAGAAAGGGTGATTTCTTCCCGAGAACAACACGGGTTCACACCAACCCGTGTGCCTAGCCGTGTCTTTCGCTCGACGATCGTCGAGACCGCTGTCTCGAGACATCCGACACGCCCGTGTCGGCTGACACACGGCTGTGTCGCCTACCAACCCGTATCTCGTGTGTTGTTAATACGTCGTGCCAGCTCAGACACGGGTTGACACACGGCCGTGTCGAGGCCCGTGTCCACCTGCCGCGCTGTCCCCTGTCAGTTTGACCGCACGACCCCCCAAAGCCCGTGTTTCACGAGGCCAAGATTCTGCGACACGGGTTCGCACACGCCCGTGTGCATACCCGTGTTCTCCAATTATAAATAGGGGGCCGTGTCATATTCTTCCTGGCACCACTCTCTCCACACCCAGCACCATTTCCCTCCGCAGTTCGAGCAAATACCGGACCCTCTACTCAATCTTCCCTTCTTTCTTTTTAAACATGTCTTCCGGACGAAGTCAAGGCGGTCGCCGTCGCCGACCGGAGCTGCAAGTTTCAACGGAGAGGCGTGATGCCGCTGCTCCGCTAGTATTTACCGACCCATTGCACACTACCCGCTTCAACCTCCTACAATCAAATAAATTTCAAGATATCTGCATGATTGATTGGAGTGTGCTTGAAGAAATAAATTTAGCTGGGGATGTCAGGGCATTAATATCTGTAACGGGTTGGGATCAATTTTTCGTGATAGAGGAGTTAGGTTTTAAGGAACTCACGTTAGAGTTCCTGTCCTCGTTTTATTGCAACTTTCGGCCTAACTTCATTGATGCGCCGCATGCGCCCGAGGGGATAATTTCGTTTCGACTAGGTTGCACATTTTATATACTCATCGTGCTCCAGTTCACCCAGTATTTAGGGGTGTATGAGGTTTCATTCCTCTTTAGTGCTACCTACCCCGAGCTCCATTTCGACATCCCCAATCGCGATATTGCCGGCGGTATCTGGCGCCAGCTCTCTTTTAACACTAGCACCTATGAGTCCAAGCGATCTAAGGCCTCTAAGTTGGTTTCACCCGCCATCCATTATACTCACCATCTCCTTAGCCACACATTGAGCGGCCGGGGCGAAAGCTCCGATGTTGTCAATCGATAGGACCTACTATACCTCTACAACATGTCTTCACAGTATCCTCTGCATCTTGTTTTCCTACTCGCCCAGTTTATTCTCCACCAGGCCGACACCCCCCGCATAGGGTTTATTTGTGTAGCACCCTATATCACTCTCCTGGTGAAGAACATGGGCATATTCTCAGCCCTCCCCCATATGACAGTGGTCGCGAAGACCGTGCCCATCACGATGGCCAGTCTTCGCTGCCTCCGCCTCATCACCGCCCGTCAGGGCCGGGGAGGCATCACATATGCTATTGCGAGGCGTGGCCGCAAGTGCAGGACAACAGTGATGACGAGGTGGATCCTGACCTCGATGTGCCATTGGTACCTCCGCCCCATTCCACTTACGCTCATGGCGAGTCTTCTACTGCACCCCCTCCACCTCATTCACGGTACTCGCGGGAGTTTCGACAGTTCTTCGACACCGAGCTCTCGCCGCGCCTACATCATATTGAGGAGTCGCAGCAGCGGACCGAGGCCCTCCTCATCCATATCAGAGACCACCTAGGGATCGCCCCTAGAGAGCCGGCAGCTCCTGCCCAGCCACACTTCCCAGACGACCAGCCGCCTTACTTTTGACATGTATCTGTGTATTGTAGTATTTCTTTATTTCTATTGATGTATTTCAGTTATTATATATTATTTCATGTCCGCACCTGGTTCCTTCATGTACTCTTCTATTTGATGATATCAATTTCTTTTTATTATTCTTAGTGAAATTACTATTTCAGCACTTTACATTGCAATGAGGACATTGCAAATTCTAAGTCTGGGGGTGGATGTTCTTTCTTCCATTTTATAATTGTTGTGATGGACATGTTTACAACTGATAATAATTTTGCTATCATAACACTCAAGTTAGCGATACCCCTAAGAAAAAAAACATTAACCATTTCATTGACTTTTGCTACTCCTTTAAGATCTCATTAATTAATTCATTTGGGATTATAACTATCTAATTTAACTTCGCACGCTGATTAAAATGAATTGATGTAGACTCATAGAGTGTTCAACTTTGTTGATTCGTAATTAAGCATAAAAATTCATTATCCTAATTTTCTCTATATAATTTACTTTTAAGATTAGCCCTCTATATTACTAACTATTAATCACTCTATTTTAGAAAATATACTTATCTATAATAATGTGAGTCGATGAGTGTAACATTTTTTATAATTTAGTATTAGGGAATCAAAATGAAAAATACTCTCTATTGATGTCCAGAACTTATGCTCTAGCGATGCTCAAAACAGTATATAGGTTAATTAGTAAGGGTGAAAATGACTTAGGCCCCCTATTGGATAGCTTGAGCCTTGTAAACCCAAAACGTTTAATATGATACCCTTGCACACCCAAGTTGAACCTAATCCCCATCCTTTTGATGCTCTACCACCAAAATTCACCAAGGCCAAATCCTTACCTATTAGCACACCTATCATTGAGACCTTCTTGGAATGAGTTTGTTCATAGTGATATGTGGCCTGAGTGCGTGTATATTTGTACCCACTTGGAATGATCCCTACTATGAATTCAAAGCCTAAAAGAAAAAAGAAGACATAGTGATATGTGGCCTGAGTGTGTGTATACTTGCACCCACTCGGAATGATCCATACTATGGTCCCTTGGTTAAGAACAATAAAAGTTCGGAGTATCTTTCAAAAAAAAAATAAAAAAGAAAATATGGGAAGTAGGCTAATTGCAAAGTCTGTGGGTGCTTTTATAACACCGATGTATGTTAAGGTATATACCAACAAAAGGCTCAATCGTGATTTAGGTGTGGAAAACCCATCGTATTTATCTTTGATTACCTCGCCTATAATCTTCTATCCTAAGCCAAAAAGGCTACACCATCATACAAGTCCTAAGGATCCGACCTTACTGAGTCTAACTAAGTGTCGTGGAGAGGACGTAAAAAGGGTACGCTCGTGACCGTCAATATGGGTACTTATAAGTTTTGAAATACTAATACGTATCTTATAAAGATTGTTATTTTCTCCTCATAGTTGTTATAGATGACTATATTCTTATTTCTAAAAACGAGTGAGAGATAGTTAACAGATATATTGGAAGAATTCTAAGATTACTTTATATTTAGAAAAGTCTGCTAAATTATTTCCTATGCGATTACATCATCAAAGTTCTCTTAAATTCATAGCAACCAGTGTGCGGAGGCAAAATTATTTAATGGTAACCCAAGCGTTTGAATTAGTTTGCTTAGGGACAAGCAAACATCTAAGTCTGGGGGTATTTGATGAGTGCGATTATGATAGGCTTTTTACTATCATAATTGTAATCATGTCTGCTATTCCTACCTCATTTTGTAGTAATGTCGCAAGAAAATTCAAAGAATTGTTTTATCATGATTAGGAGAGCACAGTTAGGATCTTTGTTACTCCTTATATTGAGTTATCTAATTTATTACGTCACTTTTATATGCAGGTAGTGCTAACCAGTGGAACTAAAAGTCTTGGAGCAAACAGAGGAGTTCACGGAGTCAACATGGCTGATGACAGGACAAAAATTTGGCGCACATGGGTGGACACACGACCGTGTGCCTACCCGTGTCCTATGCACCCTGGAGCTGAAGAATTTGGATGCAGGAGACAGAGACTCACACGGGTAGGAACACGCCCGTGTGCCTACCCGTGTCATATTTGAACACGACTGCCGACCAACCCGTGTCTGAAGAACACAGCCTGACACACGGCCGTGTCCATACCCGTGTCATCTGACACGGCCCACTACCAGACCCGCCTGTTCGTGGGGAACCACCTAGGAACTGTCCACACGGCCTGACGCACGGCCGTGTTGGAACCCGTGTCCGACCTGATTGCAAGGGGATTATATATTTCCTGTAGAAAAATTTGTGAAGAACTTTTCGATCATTTTGGCATTGAGGAACTTCTGGAGCACGAAGTGGAGCATCCAAGAGAAGGAGGATTTGAAGGGTATTGTGTATGCATTTATTCTTTCATTAATCCATTTTAATCTCTCTTTTCTCTTGGTGATTCAAACTTCAATTATCTTTTATTTTGCATGAATTTATAGTTCAACATTCTAGTAATCAAGTATCGCTTTATTTATGTCAAATTTGTGGTATTTTATTCGTGTTTAGGCTTACAAACAAAGAGTTTAATCTTCATTATGAATTGCTTCTTTGCTTTACATAATTTGCAAATTGCTAGATTAAGAAATTGGTTCTTTGTAATGATATTTGTATGTTCATATTGTGGTGTTAACTCTCTTTGTGAATCAAACTCCATGATCGAGAGATATGTTGTTTGGAAAATTAGAATACGAATAAATGAATTCATGATATTTTAGAGATAGGATTTCGTGGGTTTATGTAATAGATAGGGTGTTTTATTTAATGCAAATTTAAGTATTGTAAATTATTCGAGAGAAAATTTACTAACTTAGATTTAGGATTTGAATTGCTCGAGAGAGAATTTGATAAATATTTACCCTTACAATTCAACAAATTTGATAGTCTTATGCTTTCATGATTAAATAGAATTGAGTGAATGAAGGAATATTTTCATGTAATTGCTCATAAGCGTTCGGGTTGTTATCATGTTAAATCTTCCAATGTTGATTTATCCAATAGTCATAGTTAGGTTAATTTAGGTTAGAAATCAATTTTACTTATAGGTACGATAATAGAGTGAGGATGGGTATGAATACTTGAAATGGCCCTGTGGAATACGACACGAGATGTAGATTTCTCTTGTACTATGATTGATAGGTGCACTTGCCTGAATGTTAATTCAATCTAGCTTATGCCCATCTATATAGTTATACTAGAATGTAGAATGAAATCGCATTGAGTTATTACTTGTTAGCAAAGCAATCATCAGTGTCACGCTCTCTGTATCAGATAGCACCGTGAGAGATGGCGGAGTTGAAGGTGCAACTGCATGAGTTGTTGGAGAAATGGTATGTGCATCCAAGTTCGTCATCTTGGAGCGCACTGGTTCTTTTCGTTAAGAAGAAGGATGGGAGCTTGCGACTCTGTATTGACTATCGGGAGTTGAATAAGCTTACGAAGAAGAATAAGTATCTGATCCCCGGGATTGACGATCTATTTGATCAGTTGTTTGGGTAAACAGTATATTCGAAGTTAGATCTGAAGTCCGGCTACTACCAATTGAGGATAAGAGAAAGCGACATCCCAAAGACAGCGTTCAGCACGTGGTTTGGGCATTACAAGCTCACGGTCATGCCGTTTGGGCTGACCAATGCTCCATCCGTGTTTATGGATCTAATGAACAGGACGTTCAGAGAATACCTGGATCGTTTCGTGATAGTATTTATCGATGATATCTAGGTATACTCGCAGTGTGAGGAGGACCATTACAAGCATCTACATATGGTGTTGGAGACGTTGAGTAGGAATCAGTTGTATGCTAAGTTCTCCAAGTGTGAGTTCTGGTTATCCTCAGTAGCGTTCCTTGGTCATGTTGTTAGTGGAGAAGGGATAGCGGTGGATCCGACGAAGATAGTGGCGATACAGGAGTGGCCTATTTTGACTACAGTGGCGGGAGTTCGGAGCTTTCTGGGGCTTGCCGGCTACTACAGGCACTTCGTAGAGAACTTCTCGCGGATAGCGTTATCACTCATGACGTTGACAAGGAAAGACCAGAAGTTTGTGTGGTCGTTGGAGTGTGAGCAGGCTTTTGAAGAGTTAAAGAGGCGGTTGACCACGACGCCTATTTTATGTTAGCCGAGTGGAACCGAAGGATTTGAAATTTATAGTGATGCTTCAGACAGTGGTTTGGGCTATGTTCTGCTACAACATGGGAGCGTGATAGCCTATGGTTCGCAGTAATTGAAGGTTCATGAGAGGAATTATCCGGTTCACGACTTAGAGTTAGCGGCCGTGATATTCGCTCTGAAGCTGTGGAGGCACTACCTGTATAGTGTGAAAGTTGACATCTACACCGATCATAAGAGCCTGAAGTACTTGTTAGATCAGAAGGATCTGAACATGAGATAGTGGAGGTGGATGGAGTTCTTAGGGGACTACACCTTCGAGATACATTATGTACCTGGGAAAGGAAATGCAGTGGCGGATGCATTGAGCCACAGGGCTCCTGCGCAGGCCATTTGGTTATCGGTACATGATGAGAGCTTGGTCCGTGATTTGGAGGCATTAGAGATCTCCTGCGTTGATAAACGGTCTAGTGCCGAGGCGATATTGTGTTGGATAGAGGTGCAGTATGACCTGGCTGATAGAGTTCGACGGACTTTTGTTCAGGATAGCAGCATGAAGCGGATCTTAGATGAATTTTTGGATGGGTCAAATTCCCAGTTTGCTGTTCAGGATGGACTGCTAAGGAAGGGCGGTCATCTATGCATACCTAGTGAGGATAATATTCAGGAGGAGTTGATGTACGAGGCTCATCATACCAAGTACTCAATCCATCCGGGAAGCATGAAGATGTATAGAGACATGAAGAAGTTATTCTGCTTGCCAGGATTAAAGAAGGATGTAACATTTTATGTGGTCAAGTGTCAAACTTATGCCTTGGTGAAGGCGGAGTGCAAGAAGCTCGGAGGTCTACTAAAGTCCTTGCCTATCCCAGAATGGAAATTCGACGACATTTCTATGGATTTTGTGCATGGTTTGCCAAAGTCACAGAGGGAAAAATGACGTTATCTGGGTCGTCGTAGATAGGTTGACAAAAGTGTCACATTTCATCCCGAATAGGAAGGATAATCCGGTGGAAAAGTTAGTCAAACTCTATGTGGATAATATTGTGCGATTGCATGGTGTGCCCCGCAGTATTGTTAGTGACCGAGATGGATGTTTCACGTCGAAGGACTGGAGGCTGGTGCAAAGTTTGTTGGTAACTAAGCTGCGTTTCAGCACAGCCTTCCATCCACAAACGGATGGTCTGATCGAGAGGGTCAACAGGACGATGGAGGACATGCTTCGCATGTGCGTCCTAGATTTCGGAAAGCATTAGGAAGATCACCTGTACATGGTGGAGTTTGCGTATAACATCAGTTTTCAAGCGAGTATTGGAATGGCACCTTTCGAGGCCTTGTATGGGAGGAAATGTCGTACGTCATTGTCTTGGTTGGAGACAGGCGAGTCGAAGTTGTAAAAACATCAAGCGGTGGAAGACACCACTTCAATGGTACGAACAATTCAGGAAAGATTGAAGATCGCTCAGGACAGGCAAGCAAAGTACTATAACGCCAAGCATAGGAACGTGGAGTTCGGTGTTGGCGACTGGGTGTATTTAAAAATCAAGCCGTTCAAGGGTGTTTCGCGGGTTCGACGCTTGAAGAAGCTGAGTCCGAGATACCTTGGACCATTTGAAATCCTGGAGGGTGTTGGCAAAGCAGCGTATAGATTTAAGCTATCGGTGGAATTGAGTGGTCAACACGATGTGTTCCACGTATCGGTGTTGCGTAAGGCGGTGAAATAGCCTTCGCAGATAGTTGCGGTCGATCAAGTGCTGGTTGATTACGAGTTAACGACAAAGGTCAAGCCTATACGTATAGAAGACGTTGAAGTCAAACGACTCCGCAACAAGGAAATCTAAATGGCTAAAGTCTGTTGGGATAACTGCGGGCGTGAGGAGCTTTCATGTGAGCGAGAGCAAACTATGTTGGAGGAATACCCCGAGTTATTCCACTCAAGTAACATTTAATTTTGTGTACCTTTAATTAATTTCGGGACGAAATTCCTTAAGGGGGGGATTTGTAACGCCCCAAAAATCATTTTTGAGCTGAACGCATCCAAAAGAAATTTTGGTGACTGTATAGGGGTACACGGCCTAGGACACGGGCGTGTCCAAGGCCGTGACTTTCTTTGTGTGTTGGTCGGCTGTGTCTAGAGAAGGACACGGTGGGAAACACGGGTTGTGTGCAGTTTTGACACGGGCGTGTCAGGGGTGACACGGGCATGTTCATACCAGTGTCCCCACCCGTGTTCAGCAGGGACGTGAAAGTTATATGTGACACGCCCCCAGTCACGGGCGTGTCGAGGACCCGACACGGGCATGTCAGGTTGAGACACGGGCGTGTCTTAGCCCGTGTGCTTTTTCTGTGTTTGACGATCGTGCTTGGATCGAGGCACACAGGCTGGGACACGGCCGTGTGTGAGGCCGTGTTCGGCCCAGGTTTGAGGATTTTTGTTCAGATCTGTGCCGTTCATTTTCTTTAAGTAAGATCTGACAGCCCCGTTGTGTTCCTGCTCTGTTAAGACCGGGAATGGTGGGTTAGCTCCTCATTTCTCCCTTAAACTTTCTCTTTCCAAGGAGTTAGAGCAAGGAGGAAGGAGGAGGATTCTAGCCGCCGGCGGAGCATCGGAGCACCGTTTAGAGAATCGAGAGCGGATCCATGGAGGAAATTCTGTTGCGAAGACTTCTATCCGGATAGTTTTCCATGGCGCAAAAGCGTACTTCAAGGGTAACGATTCTCAACTTGAGCATGTGAAGCTCTCTTCCTTTTGCATAGGGAAACCCGCTCCCGCGAGTGTGCGGCGAGTGTGCGGTGTTCCCTGGGGTTGATGTGAATAGTCCCCCTTATGTTGCATATAGAGTCCAGAATCGATGTACGGACATAGACATTGTGTGTGAAGCCTACCCGGACATGTTGGTCTGGATCGGTGATGTTGCATTTGTTATGGTTTGCCGGAGAAGACTCCGTGCCTTAGGTTTTCGGGTTTCTATGCGGTAGATTGCAGCAGGGATCCTTGGGGATTAACTCCAAGGCGCACCCGGAAAACTGAGCGGAATCGTTGTTCTGCTAACTTGGCGGTCAGGGAACCAGCCTTGAACATAACTGGGTTATGTGATTGTTTGGAATAGTAGGATCCGAGAGAAGCTTGGCTCGTGCGTATGTCTTAATGTGAACTACGGGTGTGAGCAACGAGCAAGTGGAATCAGACCTGGGCTATGTGGTTCGGTGCGAGAGACCCAAAAAGGGGACTGGCCGTTGGCATAGTCGGGAGCCTTAGACGGTGGTCAGAAAGGCAAGATTGCTCACGAGGTTGCCATCCTGGGGGTGGTGGTGAAGACGCTGAAGTGTCATGATTCACCGATAATGTGCCCTGAGTGCACAGGGTGTTTGGCCATGCGAGCCTACACCTGTGGTGTAGTATGTTTGTTCTATAATGTTTAGCTGGGCTAATGTATTGCAGGGAAGGAGCACTGCCGTCCCGAGTTAGGGGCGGGGACGTTATAATTTGGTCAGCTTTGGTTGATCGTTGCTTTGTTTGCCACCGTGCGGTGGAATGTTGCTTGCAGGTGCTGCGGAGCCGAGTACCAAATAGCGGGCTAGAGCCCATGTTGCTGTGCTGGCCCTCGAAGGCCAAAGCGAATAGTTGTTCTTTATTTTGTCATGTGTGGCCGGCCTGCGAGCCAATGTATTGAAAACATTGTATTGCTAAATGAACTCTTGTAAGGCCAAGTTTCTTTCAGTTATTTGTATTTCATTCCAGTTGTAGTGGTTGTGGACATTCATGATTATTGGATTACAGTTATGGGTTCTTTCAACTATTTAAAAGCTTCCGCTAGAATGCTCTATGTTAGGACGAGTAGTCTTAATTGGATAGTTTGGTTATTCATATGTAACTCTTCCGACTGTCCGTGGTATATGGCGTCAGGTTCCAGTTGGACCTTCTGTTATATGTCATACGATGGATGAGGGTGTTACAATGGCCTATAATTAATCTCACAAGTCAAGAGCGGGAGAAGGTTTTGTGCCTTGAGTAATGAGGTGAGTACTCTCCAAGGAGTCACCTTTTAATAGGCTCTGTTTACACACTTTACAATGATGTTTTTGCTGCGATGAATTTAGACAAAATGTCATCGTTATAGAATGTATGTTTGACATGACAATAGTTATGACTATTGTACAACTCGTATTCGTCGAGGAGGGTCTTATCCATTGGAGAGCCCCCGGCCCTCTAAAGACTGGTCATTTGTAACACCACGTCCGTAATGAAAAATATAACAGAAGTTCCGGCTGGGGCCCCACGCCATATTAAACGAATAGACAACGGAGTTACAAAATGAAACCAAACATCTAACCAATCTAACATAGAGTTCACAACTAACAGAAGCATTTAATTATTATAACCCACCGAAGGAATGTTCGCTAAAATCCATAAGAATGAGTGTACACAAAAGTTTGGCCTTAAAGCCTTACATCAATATTTCAGTTTACACAACAAGGTGATTCACATACATCGGCATGCAGGCCGGCAATACATGAAAGCAATAAATTACAACAATTGACCTTCAAGGGCCAGCTCAGCAAAAAGGGCTTCAGCCCACTATTTCCCACTCGGTTCGCCAGCACATACACAAGTACATTTCACGAAGATGTGGCAAAACAAAACACCGATCAGCTTTTGCTGACCATAATTATAATGACCCCACCTCATTTATAGGGCAGTGGTACTCCTTTCCTGCAAAGTAAGCAGTATGACAGTATATATAATTGCACATTCATCACAGATGTTGGCACGCACAACCACACGTCACGTGCACTCAGGGCATATTATTGGTGTACTGAATTTCACGTCTCATCTTCGTCCTAAGTATCAACCACTTAGACGGTCACTGAGCTTTTACTGTTATGGTCACCTTGCCTCACAGACTCTCCCAAGATTAGAAGGTGCACTGAGGAGCTACCTCTTCACCTACTAGTATGGGACAGGTTCAAATCATCTTTGCACATGCTCAAACCGTCAGAATCAAGTTGCCACGATGCGGATACGACTTCACCTCGACCTGTTAACATGATAACCAATGTTATCTCTCGCAGTCGGCACACAAGACCACCAAGCTAGGCACAGCAGGCCTCACAGCTTAATGTTACGCACCTGATCCTCAAGACATGGGCTTCACATCCATCATAACAGCTTACTTGGATTTATCTCCAGCGATAACGTTATCGCGGGCGATAATAATAGAACCTCACTGATTTCACCGTTCAGTTACGGGAGGCGAACCGCGGCTTGCGGGAAAGAAGAAATCGGGGGTTTTTCGGGATATAGGTGTAGGGTTTTTTTTAATCAAGCGGCTGGAGCGATTTTGGAAACCGTCGGGTGAGTAAAACAAATAAAAGGGGGGGGGGGAATTGAACCGACACCCCTATAGTTGAGAAGGATTTAAAATTGCACCTAAAACAAATACGCCATTTCCTCTTAATCCTTAAAGGAAATCTAAATGGCCCACTCTCACTCTATCAAATAAAACTGTGTCGAGTGCAAACTCAACGATAAACTAATCCACTAAGAAATTCTCAAAATTTTCTCATGTTACATCGTACCTCGACGACGCACTGGCTCGATCAAAATCATTCGCGATTTGACGCTGCAATAAAATTAAATTTGTCGTAAACACTTGGATGTTACAAATCTCTCATCCTAATAAAATTTTTGTCCTCTAAAATTACAATATACCTGATTCAAAAAGGAAAGCAAACTCTTCCATCTTCCGAAGCTCATCTTCTCTTTCCCAAGTATACTCTGGCCGACCACAATTCATCCAAAAGACTTTACAAACGGAATCTCTCTGCTTCTGAGCTTCTGAATTCTTGAGTCCACTGTTCTGACTGGTTTAACACTGATACTAAGATCTGATTCGATGGGTGGATTTTCGGTACTGATGATCTGACTAAGATCTCTAACTGCTCTCCTCAGGTAGGAGACGTGGAATACATCATGTAAACCACTCATTTTCTCAGGCAAGGCTAACCTATATGCAACCTCACCAATGTGTTCCAGTACCTCGAAGGGACCAACAAATCTGGGAGTCAATTTCTTCAACCGCTTAATAGGAGAGACTCCTCTAGCTGGTTTGACCTTTAGATAAACGTAATCTCCAACACTGAATTCCACTGACTTGTGCTTCTGGTCATAATACTTGTCCTGTCTATCCTGAGAAATCCTCATACGCTCCTGAACAAGTCTGACTCAGTCCGTGGTCTTATCTATCCATGATTTTTCAATGGAAGCTCTCTCTTCGCTTTCTGCCCAACATAAAGGTGTACGACAACGTCTGTCATACAGCGCCTTGAATGGTACCATGCTGATATTCGCCTGGAAGCTATTGTTATAGGAGAATTCTACAAAGGTGGCATACTTCTCCCATTTGCCGCCAAAGTCCAAAATACACATGTGAAGCATGTCTTCCATGGTTCTAATAGTACGCTATATCTGACCATCAGTCTGGGGGTGGAAAGTTGTACTAAACTTCAACTGAGTACCCAGACGCTCTTGAGCATACCTCCAATCCTCGGCGGTGAATCTACCATCTCTATCAAACACTATGGAGTTCGGCACACCATGAAGTCGGACAATCTCATCCACATACATCTGGGCTAACTTTAGACCCTGATCGGTCCTCTTGTTGAGAATAAAATGTGCAACCTTGGACAAACGATCCACGATCACCCAAATCGAGTCATTCTCATTCTGAGATGTAGGGAGGCCATGCATAAAATCCATAGAGATGTCTTCGAAATTCCACTCTGAGATAGGAAGTGGCTGCAGCTTGCCTCCAGGTCTCTGACACTCCGCTTTAACCAACAAGCAAGTCTCGTACCTCCCTACAAAGTCTGCGACATCTCCCTTAAGTCCTGGCCACCAAACTGACTTCTTGAGGTCTGCATACTTCTTTGTGCTGCCTGGTTGAATGGAGTATCTGGAGTTGTGAGTTTCATATAGTACGTCCTCCCGAAGATGGCTAACATCTGGGATGCACACCCTATCATCAAACAATAGTAAATCCTCCAAAATACTAAATTTCTCCTTCTGACCTGCCTGAGTCAGTGCCCAAATTTCTGACATCTTTGGATCCAAAGGTAGAGATGTCCTGATCTTATCTTTGATATCACATGTAATTTCTATCCAACCCAAAATTGCAGTCCCAAAGCCAGAGTGTGGCACTATACAGATCCCTAATCTCTCTAACTCTTGCACCAGCTCCTTCTACTGAGTAAGGAGAGAGTAACTCGATCCTCTATGACTAAGTGCATCCGCCACCACATTTTCCTTTTCTGGGTGATACTGAATGGTCACATCATAGTCAGCCAAAAACTCGAGCCACCTACACTGCCTCATGTTGAGCGTCTGCTGCTCAAAAATATACTTGAGGCTCTTATGATCTGTGAAGGTCTCATACCGTACACCGTAGAGGTAGTGCCTCCAAATCTTCAAAACATGGACGATAGCTGCTAACTCCAAGTCGTGCACTGGATAATTTCTCTCATGGTTCTTCAATTGTCTAGAGGCAAAAGCTATAACCTTCCCATGTTGCATGAGAACACATCCCAGACCCTGGCCTGAAGCATCACTGAAAATTTGAAAGCCATCTACGCCTGAAGGAAGACACAATATTGGTGCATCCGATAACCTGGTCTTCAGCTCCCCGAAAGAGGACTCTCACTCTGAGGTCCAACTAAAAGCTCTTCCCTTCCTGGTAAGCGTAGTCAAAGGAAGGGCTATCTTCGAAAAATTCTGAATAAACCTCCGGTAGTAGCCTGCCAAGCCGAGAAACTTCGGATCTCTGCTACCGACTTCAGCCTTGGCCAATATCTGATCGCCTCAACCTTCTTTAGATCAACCGCAAGTCCCTCCTTACTAATCACGTGACCCAAGAATGTCACTTCTGGAAGCCAGAAGTCGCACTTAGAAAACTTGGCATATAACTGATTCTTCCTAAGGGTGCCCAAAACTGCCCTAAGGTGCGCGACATGCTCTTCTTTGCTCCTTGAATACACTAGGATATCATCAATAAAGACAATAACAAATCGATCCAAGAACTCCCTGAATACCCTGTTCATCAAATCCATAAATACAGGCGGAGCATTGGTCAACCCAAATGGCATGACCACAAACTCAAAGTGCTCGTATCTGGTGCTAAATGCTGTCTTCTGGATGTCCTGCTCTCGAATCCTCAACTGATGGTATCCCGACATCAGATCTAACTGGGAATACGTGCAAGACGCCTCGAGTTGATCGAACAATTCATCTATCATTGGAAGAGGATACTTGTTCTTAATAGTAAGTTTATTCAACTCTCTGTAGTCAATACACAATCTCAAACTACCATCCTTTTTCTTCACAAAAAATACTGGAGCCCTCCATGGAGACATACTAGGTCTGATGAATCCCAGATCAAGTAATTCCTGCAACTTAATCTTTAACTCAGCTAACTCTCTAGGAGCCATGAGATAAGGAGCATTGATCACTGTCACGACCCGTCTCGATAGAAGTCAGAGTGCGCTTTGAGACGAGTCGTGATGCCACAAACATGGGCGGAAAGAAAGCCATGCCTGCTAAGGCGGATGCAGAAAACACTGAAAATAGTTTTAAAGTAGTTAATTTTGGAGAAAAACGGTTTGATTTTGTTTATGCGGAAACTTTCAAAGTTTTAAATGCATATGTATTTTGTAAAATTCATGTTTTACAGGCTATTACTATAGTTTTCATGTCATTATGATGCAATAGAGAGTGCACATGCGTTATATTCAGATACGAGTACATAAAAGAATTAATTGACTGATTACAAAGAAAATGGCTGATTGTAATTATTACATAAAAGAATTAATTGACAGTAAAAGTAATGTAAACATAGAACCTGAAACTTGAAGCAGACCGGGCTCGAGGACCTGGCGGCGCTGACACGAAAGCTAAGGCAATTCCAAAACACAAAAGAAAAGCCTCAGAACATTGAAATAAACAGAATGAGCAAAGTAAAGTACAAAATAGTAATAGAAGCAGAAAAGTATGAGTACCAGATTCTCATGAAGCAAAACTATCCGGGACAAACAAACAAAAAGCTAAAAAGATCAAATTAGTTAATTAGACTACTTCGGAGAATAACTTAAAATTATTCATGTAATAGGTTGTAAGTTGTGATCGATGAAGGGTGTAGGTGTTATAGCGGACGCACATGGCTCACGATCAGATATGAGTGCAAGTCTTATCGGAAAAGTAATCCTGCTTGTCGTGACCATGCCAACAGACAGATGCTCAGTTAGACGCTACAGTTTAAGGATTTGCTTACAACCACAGATTTGTTTTCATATTTCATACGAGATTATTTATCATATTATTTTATGACAATATTATGAGAGGAAACTTCAGATCGTGATACAGATTCACGTCAACGAGAAAGATCAGATTGGAAATAAATTTTACTCGGGTCTTACAATCGGACAGACATCAGAAACCAGACAGACATCAAAAACCAGACAGACATCAGAAATCAGACAGACATCAGAAACCGGAAAATTTTTTCGAGTAAAAAGGAAAGGTAAGTTGAAGTGTATTGGATCAGAGATGTCAAGAATTCGCCTAGGTTAACAATTTCTAGGGCACAATTATCTTCCAAGAAAAACACGCGTTCACTACCGAGCATGATATCGAATCACCAAACATATATTTGTTATCCATAATTCGTTACAAATGTGATTTTCTAATTCAAAAGTGTGTACGGTACGAGCGTGACATAACTCAACCATCTTTAAATCCCTAACCAGGAGCCTTAACAATGATCATTAAAATCTATTAATACTCGTACTCAAGCTTGCTGTCCTCAATTTATTCATCAAATAAAAATGCAAATCCTCAAATTGAATATCCAATTAACTATCATTCACTAACTTGTCTCCCAATTACTCAAATATCATTATTTATACTCACAACTCGTGCTAATTCTATCGCGTGAACCTCAAATTAGGAACAAGTCTAATAAATGATTCAATATCTAAATTTAACTGACAACAAGCTATCAAAGGTTGATTCATATAAACATAAGATCAGACAAAACAATTAAGTTCAATGTTTGCAAGAGAGAGGTGATCTCTACTTGTCTCAAAGAAGCTGAAACTGATGGAGGAGACCAAATTGCGGCACAAGCGAAATCAGAAAACTTGATATCAGACCTGCTAAAGCACAAGCATATATGACAATGAGATATCAAACACTCTAACGCTAGCACACATAATAAATTATCGCAGACTCAGATAGGAGAGGGCTAAGAAATTTACCTCCCTCATGAGCGAGGGGAGAAGAGATTCCACGCGAAGACGGAGACTTGACGACGAATAGGTTACGGAAACCTTAAATTGGAGAGGGATACTTCACGAACCGACCATGGATGCGACGAACGATGCCGGAGAACACAACTACAACGAGAAACAAACGATTAATTAGGGCAAAAAATCTGAATCGTGGATTATACGCAAATTGGAGCACGTAAGTTCCAAAATAAATTCAATGAGAGAATAAAACGAGGGGAAAGAGGAAACCCTTACCAATAGGAACCAAATCAAGTGCAAAAATCTGAGTTGAGGAGGGTTTGAGCGAAGCCCTAGGCGTAATCGGAGCCCAAGGACGATGGAGAAGCGGCTGTCGGCCTTGGAGTAGAGGGAGGAGGTGGCTGCCGGCCACCAGGAGGCGAGAAAAAACCGCTGTCAGCCCTCAAAAAGAGAGTGCCGCCGATCTCCATGGAGGTGAGAAGCCGGCCAAGGAGGAGGGAGAAGCTATCGGCCAGAGAAAGGAGCGCACGGGAGGAAGGAGCCGGAGGAGTAGTCGGTGCCAAAGTAGGAGACGGGGCTTGCGGGAGCTGTGGCCTGCGGTAGAGTCAGAATCGGGGTAGCCCTAGACCATGCAGGAGCAGCGGGATGCGGGAGTCGGCGGGATCGGGAGAAGCGCGGTATGCAGAAATCGGGACAGGCGGGCTGCGGGCTACGGTTTGCGGGAAATAAAAGGGGCTGGCCGGGTTAGGTAGGAATTAGGTTTTTTTAGGCTTAATAATAATAATTATTACTATTATATATTAAATCGGGTTGTTACAATCACTGGTGCAGATAAAGGAATAAGGTCAATCTGGAAATTAATCTCTCTGGAGGAAGGAGCACCAAGTAGCTCCTCTGGGAACACATCTGGAAACTCACACACCACTGGTACTTCTTGCAAAATGGCATTGGCTTTCGCATGCAATAATACAAAAAAGGCGGGACACCCTTTACTGACATGCCTCCTAGCTTTTACCGAAGATATGATCAGCTTGGCGACTCCTTTCAAACCTCGGATGGTAATCAGAGACTGATCAGGTCCTTCTAGCTGAATGTCCTTACTTCTGCAATCTATCTTGGCATTCACTTCGGTCAGCCAATCCATGCCCAAAATCAGATCAAACTCGGCAATAGGTAAAAGGGACTCCTCCACCATAATTTCTACTTCTCTGAAAAGAACTGGCGCCTTACACTTGCGACTGGTTTGCAGCAATGAACCGTTAGCCATCATAACATCTAACAGAATCTAGTCGTTGAGCGCTTCTAGGCCAAGCTTGCGAGCAAAAGATTCCGCAATGAATGAGTGTGATGCACCTGTATCAAAGAGGAACTTAGACGACACACCATTAACTATGAGGATACCTAAATGCAAGTCTATATTTTTATTTCATTTTAAGAGTTGCTGGGAGGAAGAATAGATATTAGGACAAACTATTTACTAAAGTTCCAAACCTATCACAACATCATCCTGCTCCTTGGCCTCCTGCTGGCCAAGACCATAAGCTTAGGGCTGAACTAAACCACGTCCTGCAGTTGACTTCGGATCAACCACCACCACAACCTTCCCTTTATCGATTACACTTGAACCACCATGCTCGTAATTTGACTGAAATTCAAGTTACAGTACACAATTTAAATTTTCCAAAGAGAAATCCTGAATGAGAGAAACTTATCCAGCGTAGGATCATATTACCTGATTACCCGCATACTCTGGGCAATTTCGAGTAATGTGTCCAGCTCTCTGACACTTGAAGCAGACACCTGAAGAAGCCGAACATTCTCCATAGTGGTGTCGATTGCATTTGGAACAAAGGGGATAGTCTTTGGGCTTGCCCCCAGACTGATTGCCCTGCTTGTAATCCGACTTCCGCTTTTTGTTCCAACGGTCCTTTGACTGATTCTTTTCCTGTTGAGCCAGTGGTCCACCTTGAGGCCGCTTGGCGCGGAAACTATCGCGCCTCTGCACACGCTGTTGATCCGCTTCTAACCTTCGTGTTGTATCCACTAAACTCCTATAATATGCGTTGACCATGGTCATCAACGGCTGCCTCAATGAGTCTCGTAGGCCATCCACAAAACGTCTGCACCTCTCAGCCTCATCTCCCTGCATCGCGCCCGCATAGCGAGATAAGTAAGTTCTCGCTCATACTCGACCACTGACTTATCCCCGTGGAAGTGCCTGAGATACTTCTCTTGGAGACCTCGTCGAGCAGAAGGGGGCACGAACCAGCTCGCAAGAGCCCTAGAAAAATCGACCCAAGTAAACATATTTGTTGTACGACCTGACAAGGAAAAGGTCACACTATGTCATACTATAAGTTAAAACTTACTTATAAACGAGAGAATTTAACTTGAAGTCTTACCTGCAGGGTCATCTGCCAGATACTTATCCCACCAAACCTTTGCCTCACCTCGAAGAAGGAAAGCTGTCAGCAGAACCTTTTTATTTTTTGGACATGTCAAGACATTTAGCAAATCTCTGGTGTTCGCGATCCAGTTGTCGGTGTCCATCTGGGTTCCATCTTCACTATAGTTGGAAGGGTGGAGGTCTCTAAAATCCCTCAAGTAACGGTCCAGATCGACCTCCACAGCTACAGGTGCAGGGACTGATGCTGGAGCGGGAACCGAAATCCCTGCAGCCAACCCTCTCTGAAATTCCAATAATGCAACCGCTACTACCTTGGCGATCTGGGCTGCCAAATCAGTAGGTTTTACTGTTGCTGGAGCGGGTGGTGCAGGGGGCGCATTAGCATCACCCATGGCTAGATCAGGAGCAGTGCTCTGACGTGAGGGTTCCCCTGGTTCACTATCTCGAGGTGCCTAAGAGACAAAGAAATAAAAAAAGGATTATTAATCTTGAATAATATATAACTGGGAATTCCATTACCAAAAGTATTTCCATATGCTAGCGAAGCTAAAAGTTAGATAAACTCAATGACGCTTCTAACGGGAGTCTGACTCTAACGCAATCCTATGACTTTGTGAATTTACTGGGTCCAGGGATCCTAAACATGTCCTCTGATACCAATTTGTAACACTAACCAAGTTTGACAGGAATGAGCAGTCTGGTCGGGTCCACGATTACAAGTAAACTAAGAGACAGTATATAAACTTGTATAAAATAGGTAAAAGAAACAAAGATCCTGAAGAGTAATACTTACAGCGGAAAACGTGAAGTAAAACTATGGGTAAAAGTGTACCTTATCAAACAGCATACACAAAGCCAACTAATAGGGAAAATAATACTAAGGAACTGCAATGCTAACCAACTGAATTAACTGAACCATCACAATGAGTAAAGTACAGCGAATACAAATGTCTGAAAATAGAAAACAAAGTACAACTACAGTATTACACTGGTACAAACTGACGACTGAATACTGAGCCGTCTATCCTAAACAGATCCCCTGTCCTGGGCCCCCTGCAGAAACAAGTTCCAAAGGGCTAGACCCACTGAAAAGTAAGAAAAACTATTCCCTCCAACAACACTTAAATGAAAAGAAATATTTTTCAGTGATTAATACATGAATTAAATATGCATCATTCTCTACAATAAACCTTGGTATTTAGGTTTATGATCTGACATGAATCGACTTATAATGTGATCTGTCACACTAATCTCTGAGTTTTCTAAGTCGTGGATCCTGAAGATTTGGAATCGCGATTTTTATGAGTGTCCACCCGATTCAACATTTTCCTTGCTAATGTTAAATATTGTGTGTATGTATACGGACTTATCTGTATTTACATGTATATGTTCGGGTCTTGTATATATAACCCCAAGATGGGTCATTATTGTAATGCAATATACTTTTCTAACTCCCCTATCAGAGCCTAGGGTTTAACTCTCCCGATCCCTCCCTCTCCCGCGCGTTGATCGCTCCCGCTCGTCTGCACCGATCGATCTTGATCTCTCTCTCGCTCGTCGATCGACCGCTATGTCGATCCCGTTGATCCGGTCGACTGCTTTCTCTGATCGACCGGCACCTTTCGGTTGTCTGCTCCGATCGACTGCTTCCTCCGATCGACTGCGTCGATCCACTGTGTCGATCCGCTCGATCCTCCGATCGACTGCTTCCTCCTATTTCAGCGCTCGATCTTTCGATCGATCCTACTCCAGATCTCGGTGTCGGCCTTCAATGGATCCCGCCTCGACTCACAGTGGCTACCTTCCTAAGCCTGATATGCTGCTCAACGGGGAGAACTACAAGGCTTGGTCTTCCACCATGCGCATGCATCTCTGAGGCTTGCGCCTTTGGGGCAATTTAGATGGATCCTGCCCAACACCGTTGCTCCTTGCCGCCTCTTCAACTGATTCTTCTGTTTCCACAACTAGCACCGGTGTTTCCTCCGCTCAGGCGTTGGCCCAGTGGCAGGACGATGACTCCAGGGCTATTATTATCCTTCGCCAGTCTTGTGAGGTACCCATCCGCCTGGCCATCTGTGAGTTCCCTACCGCCAAGGCGATCTGGGATCATCTTTCCGATCTCTATCAGCCTTCCAGCCAAGCACTTCAGTATTCATTGTTACAGACTCTTGCTGCTACCTACCAACGCGACCGCTCAGTTCAGGAATTTTTTGCTGAGATCACTTCCCTCTGGTGTCAGTGTGACGAGATGGCGCCGCCCCATTGCTTATCTTGCTACCATTGCGTTGCCACCGCTTAGTACAAAGATGTATGCCGTGTCAACGATTTCTTGATGCGCCTGCGCCCGGAATTTGAGTCTGCTCGCTCACAGTTTCTCCATCGGGGTACTCCACCCACACTTCGTGACACTCTGTCCACGATTCTGGCGGAGGAGACTCGTCTTCGTACCATGGAGGGGATGCAGCACACTACCTCTCCCCATGTTGTCTTGACTGCTCTTCAGTTTGCTCCGCAGCCACCGCTGCCACCTTCTCCAGGGCTCAGTACTCCTGTGCGACCGTCTGCTCCGTTTACTACCCCGGGACCCGCTTCCCAGGGTCCCAATGCTACACAGTGGCGGTGTGTTCGCTGTCATTATTGTTATGCACCGAGCCACAAAGTGTTAGAGTGGCGTAAGCTTCAGCTCTCCCAGCAGAACATCCAGTCTCGTGACACCCAGCAGCGTGCTGCTCCAGTTCTACCTGTACCTCCTCCAACAGCCTCCTTCTCTGAGCAGCTCATACAGCTGGCTCAGCAGCTGTCTTCAGGCACATTCCCGAGTACATCTGCAGCCACAGTTGGTCAGGCTTCTACCTCTACTGATTCCTCAGCGTCCTCTGCCCCGTCAGGTATCTCTCCGTCCTCGTGGTTAATTGACTCTGGAGCCTTTTTTCATATGACCTATGATTTCACCCATCTTCACGCCTGCCACACTGTTTCCTCCAACCTACGTGTTATTATTGCTGATGGCACCACCCTTCCAATTACTAGTCGTGGCCTTCTCCACACCCCTCAGTTCCACATTCCTGATGTTGCCTACATCCCTCAGCTCACCATGAACCTCATCTCCGCCAGCCAGCTTGCCTCTAGTGGTTACCTTGTTGTTTTTGATGAGTTTGTTTGTCATGTGCAGGATCGTCTTATAGCGACCCTCATTAGAGCTGGTTGTCACTATAGTGGGGTATATTTCCTTGAGTACCTTCGTCTGCCATCAGTCACACCATCCCCAGCTGCTCCTCTTTTATGTCTTCTCGCTGTTTCCTTTCGTCAGTGGCACCATCGTCTTGGTCATCCCAGTGGCGCCCGTCTCTCAACTCTTGTTCTCCAAGGTGTTTTGGGTCGTGTATCTGTTGACACTAGTCACTCTTGTACAGGTTGTAAGCTTGGAAAACAGTTATAACTCCCCTATCTGTCTAGTATGTCTAGGTCTTCTACTCCTCCCGGTTTTGCTGCTCTTCCTGGCATGGTTTGTCGGTTGCGTTGTGCTCTCTATGGTCTCAAACAGGTTTCTCGAGCCTGGTTCGAGTGCTTCAGCTCTGTCGTTACAGCCGCTGGTTTTCAGCCCAGCCAGCATGACCCGACCCTATTTGTTCAAACCTCTTTCTGAGGTCGGACCCTTGTTCTGCTCTATGTGGATGATATGATCATCATTGGTGATGACCCGACTTTCATTGACTTTGTCAAGTATCACCTGCGGTTGCAATTTCAGATGACAGATTTGGGACCTTTGAGCTATTTTCTGGGCATTGAGTTCTCTTCCACCTCTGCAGGGTTCCAAATCTCTCAGCAGCGGTATACTACTGATCTTCTAGCTTGTACTTCTCTTTCCGACACCCGCACTGTTGCCATAATGATGGAGCTTCACCTGTAGTTTCAGGCTGATGAAGGGATCCCTCTTGCTGACCCCACTCGCTATCGTCATTTGGTTGGCAGCCTGGTCTATCTCACCATCACTCGGCCAGATATTGCTCATGTAGTCCATGTGTTGAGCCAATTTATCAGCACTCCTACATCAGTCTATTATGCTCACTTGCTGCGTGTCCTGCGTTACCTTCGTGCGACTCCTGGCCGTGGTCTATTCTTCTCCAGTACCAGTTCCCTCCAGCTTTCTGCTTTTTTTGATGCTACTTGGGCTAGTGATCATTCTGATTGTCGCTTTGTCACTGGTTTCTGTCTATTTTTGGGCTCCTCCTTGCTTGCCTGGAAGTCCAAGAAACAGTCTGGTGTTTCCCACTCTAGTACTGAGGCTGAGCTGCGCGCATGGCGTCTACGGCCGAGGAGATTATCTGGCTTCGTTGGCTTCTTGCAGATTTTGGCATTGTCTCCTCAGGACCAACCACTCTCTTTTGTGACAACACTGGTGTCATTCAGCTCACTCTGAATCCAGTGAAGTTTTCCCTCTCCAAGCACATTGGAGTCGACGTCTTCTTCCTCCGTGAGCAGTACAACCGACGTACATTGGTTACCTATATGTTCCCACCGAGCATCAGATTGCGGACTTGTTCACCAAGTCCTAGACGAGGGTTCAGCATGACTACCTTATGTCCAAACTCTCGATGTATGATCCCCCGTGAGTTTGAGGGGGGGGGGGGGGGTGTTAGATATTGTGTGTATGTATGGGGGCTTATCTGTATTTACCTGTATATGTTCGGGTCTTATATATAACCCCAAGATGGGTCATTATTGTAATGCAATATACTTTTCTAAGAGCTAACACTTGTCGCTAAGGGCGACTAGGCACAACTAATAAATGTGGTCTAAGTGGCAAACCTGATGGTGCCATAAACTGGGTGTCCCTCAAGTGGGTCACTAACTCCTGTCTGAGGAGTGTCGTATCTGTAACAAGGGCCAGCGACCCTGAGCTTGAAATTCTGGTAATGGCCAACTGGCCCTGAGTACACAGTGGTGTGCATCCACCAGAAATATGAGGGTAAACCTTTCTCGATACTTTTCTGAATAAATTTATACTAGAGTTTAGTGAATTAAATACGAAGTAACACTCTAGTTAAGTACACTGAACTTGGAATTTTCATGACACTGAACCGTCTGATTTAACTTATGAGATTACCTACCCCGCTAACTTAGCTCTACCTGTAGGAAATTGAAATTTCTATATGCGTACTCTGACATAATTAAGTATAAATTTAAGTGGTCTGAAATGCTCAACTAGGCGGAGTAAACTTTCTTACCGTTGCGTTTCGACGCTCGTATACACGACGCGGAGGCATGAGTGTCTAGGTTGCACTTGGTACCCCCTACAATTTCATTATCGACCAAGCGTTAACTAGTGACGATCACTCGAAGCCTTGCTCCCAAAACTTTGCTCCAAAGACCGCCACAAATCTGAAATCCAACGGTAACTCTAGATTAAATGACTTCCCCCTCAGGGTTAACCGTGGAAAAGAAAAAAAAATCAAAACGACAAGGATACTAATATGAAACCCTAAAACGGTGCATAACCTTGTCCTAATCGGTAATTAGATCCCGAAAAAGCGATCAATTTCTGGAAACATAGGACCGGGTACTTCGATTCTGGATTTTGGCGCGACGGGAACGGTCGCCCAGGGCTTGGTCGCCGATTTCACCGTGCAGTTACGGGAGGAGGACCGCGGCCTGCGGGAAAGAAGAAATCAGGGGTTTTTTGGGATATAGGAGGTGCGGGTTTTTTTTTATTCAAGCGGCTGGAGCGGTTTTGGAAACCGTCGCGTGAGTAAATATATATATATATATATATATATATATATATATATATATATATATATATATATATATATATATATATAAAGGGGGGATGGGGGAATTGAACCGACGCCCTATAATTGAGAAGGATTTGAAATTGCACCTCAAAACAAGTACGTCATTTCCTCTTAATCTTTAAAGGAAATCTAAATGGCCCACTGTAACTCTATCAAATAAAACCGCGTCGAGTGCAAACTCAACGTTAAAATAATCCACTAAGAAATTCTCAAATTTTCTCATGTTACATCGTAGCTCGACGACGCACTGACTCGATCAAAATCATTCGCGATTTGACCCTACAATAAAATTAAATTTGTTGTAAATAGTTGGATCTTACACCTTATTTCTCTTATAAACTCTAAAATCAGCAGCCCCCCCAAACCACCTCCCTGCAGTAGCTGTCCCTTCCAAAGCACTTATTGTAGCTTCCCTGTCCCTCGTGCGGTTCAGCAACCATACAGCCCCTGCCCAAGCCTTCCTCCACCCAGCTGCCCCCACCTAACTACCCCCATCAGTGCTACCTAACCCCCCCCCCCCCCCCCCCCCAAAGAACCAAAACACCCAGCTCACCAGCTGCCCCTCCCTGCTGCATTTCTGCAGCCATCCATCCTTCTCAGTCAAAACCAACCCACCCCAAACCCTTTCCCACTCAGTCACATGCCTTCCAGCCTCCCCGTCATGCAACCAACCCTTCTTAAGGCTCTATTTGTTTGGAGCAGTCAACCATCTTTCCCCATTTACAGCAGCCGGTCCCCATTCCAGCAACCCCCGCCCCAACCAACTCCTTAAGATCCTGTTTTGGCTTGGCCCAGTCTTCCTATCCCTCACCTTGACTTGTCTATTCAACCTCCAACCCGATTTCCCACCTTATAGCCCCACATAGACATGTTACTCTCTCCGAACAGCACCACCACTTCCATGATCACCGGACCCACACCTTCTCCCACGGCCCCTATACTTATGATTTTTTGTTGATTTTCTTGTTTTCATCATTATTGTATGAATCAAACTCTTATACTCTTATGGATGAGTACTTATACCTGTGTGTTTGCTCTTGTGATTGTTTGTAACTTGCATGACTCATTCTTATTCCACATTTTAATTAGCATCAATGCAATCAAAGGAGAACCACACTTGCTTCCTCTTAAAATTTCTCTGCAAATCGCTTATGCTATTAGCTAACATTTTGTCTTTTGTTATTAATTGTAAAACTTCATTGGCTCTAATTTTTGCTTGGATACATCATTCAGATCGTTAAGCTTATTTTCCGGACACTTCATGTTTTGCATTATCTAGAGTCCACTAACACCCCTACCTTGCATCACAATAACAATATATGGTTATCATCATTAAATGATACAAAATACTTAAAATTAGATTTACTTTGTGTTTTGTAAGGATTCCATCATCCGAGTGAACTAAAGAGAAAGAAACCTCAATCATTAGTGGGTGATGAAAATGTTGTCCTTTCCGCTTGTCATTCCAAGGAGATAACTGACATATTCATACAAGAGATGTATGAGACTAGAATTGCGTTCTCAATTTGGGGCTAAGAAGATAGAAGGAAACTAAATATACATGTACATATTTACAATATGTATACTTATTCCTTGGTGTGCTGTCCATCTTGAATTGTTTGGAAATAAATTATTGTAATCCACTCTTGTTATTCTCAGAATATGTTACTGATTAGAGGGAGCACGAAGCTCACACTAGGCGAGGGCTGATTTGTCATGTTAGTTGGGCTCTTGATAGTGTTACCTAGTCAAATTATGGTTTGTTCTTTTTTGGACCACACCCCACCAAGTCATCATTTTTACCTAGGTAAATAAGTGCGGGACTTTGCGGGTATCTATTAAGTATTTTCAAAAGAAAAACATTTCATTGGCTCAGACAATCACAAGTTGCACACTCAGTTTTTGCCACTTATGCCAGTCTATCCTAATTGTATAATTACTCAAGCTTATTGTAATTGTCTTTTCTATTTTCCCTTGTTGTTGGCATTTAATATCTATTTTCATATGTTATCTACTATTTCAGTTATTAAAGGCACTTACAAACACCTGTTTTTAATGTTATATTTCCAAGATAGTGATTCCACCATTTAATGTGGCTGAGAAGCCGATTACTACAGCGGCTTCTGGTTCTGAAAAGAGGCCGATGAAGACCGTCGGCGAATCTTCGCAGGCCGCAACCAATCCGGAAGCGGTTTCGAAGGCTGTGACCAATCCTGAAGCGGTTTCGAAGGCTGCTCCACCACAAACCAGGACTGCCGAATCCTTTGAGATAACTTACTCGTCATCAGGTGAACCGCTCTTTAAAATAGCTGAGACGGAGGAGAGAAGCGTTGAATCTGGCAAGCCGAGCGAATTGCTGACCATGACCGACCTGGTCGTTGTTGACGACAACGAGCCGGAGAAGTCACTGGAGGCCGCGCGGTCTTTGGCTGAAAAGAGCAAGCGGACAAAAATGGTAGTCGGCTCCTTGAAATGGCAGAGGAAAAGGAGTGAGACCCTCGAGGAAAGGATAAAGAGGAAAGCGCGAAAGATGCAGGCCGGAAACCGGAATGTTTCCGTAAAGATCAGAGCGGCTAGTCTTCAACATAGGCCGCGGGAGAAAGAGATATCCGAGAGTCCGTCCACACCATACTCCAAACCGAACGAGCCGGAGAATGTATCCGCGGCTAGCGAGACGGTTAGTGAAATCCTCCCCGGCTTGGAATAAATAGACCTAAAAGGCCTCACCTTCAATCTTGAGAATAAATGCAAATGCGTCAGTTTGTTTGTATTACCAACTCATTTCCTAAAATTTCTTTATTGAATATGTTTTTATCTCATATCCCAAAGCCTCTTACTAACACTTTTTCAAGCGTTACCTTTTCTTAACAGTTTGAGAAATAGGGATAACTGACTCCAGGAGACATCGCCGTGTTCAGCTGTGCCCCGCCTTTGATCGTTGTCATTAGCGTAACACCACGATGACCACGTGTGGCGGGGAGATTTCACACTGTGTAGTGGGTGCTTAGAGATTCTAGTGAGGTGGGCCACTGAATTACGGATCCCGGCTGGTATCTGACCCCACCTCTGCATTATGGAGGGACAGGGTGGGTGCTAGATCTGCCTTGCCATTTAAGGGATATCGTTACAACTTTGATGATCGCGTGTGGAAAGCAATGTTATACGCACCTGCCCGCGGATCATCTTTGTTTGTGACCCTCGATTACTCTTTGAAACCTTCAAGCAGTGCCTGCAGGAGACCCACAGCTGGTTGATCTCAGAGGAAAGCAATGGGCTCTAGGCGCACCTACCTGAAAGATCAACCTGGGCTGTACTCCAGGCAAGAGGGCAGTAAATCCTTCCTCTTTTATTGAGTGAGCAGCTTTTGTGACCCTGTGAGGAAAGCAATGTTATATGCACATGCCCGCTTGGTCATCTAAGTCTGCAACTCTTACAGAAAATTCAGACAAAGGTGCGGACTCAATAATGATGTCCGCTCAGCCCGCCAGCTTTCAGTGGGTTGATCTCACAGCTTTTGTGACCTAGTGAGAAAAGCAATGTTGTATGCACCTGTCCGCTTAGTCACTTAAGCAGTGGGTCATTTCAATCCAGTCGGACTCATACGGTATTCAGCTACTCCGCAGAGCTTGATTTATCAGTCCGCCAAGCCTACTTGGGTGATGTGATTTACAGTTTTCGTGACCCTGCGTGGAAAGTAATGGGCTTCGTGCGCACCTGCCCGCTTGGTCGCTTAAGTCTTTAACCCATCTTTCTCAGATCGCAGGATTAATTTATAATTCTCAGTTCACAGACTGTGCGGTTACATATTCCGGTTTGTCTTATTCGGCTTCTATATGCCTATCTGTCGGTTTATTATTTATATATTCGGGAATCCGACCGACTTATTTTGGTCAATTAATTCTTGGCCTGAGTCCGCCAGCTTATGGTATTCCACTCTAATCAACTTGCGACTTATTTGCTGGCTAGGCATGCAGAGGTATCTCTGGTCACCGGCTTGTGTGATTATATCAGAAGCCGCAGGTTATTTGTCTTTATGCTTACGTATCTCTTACATCAAAAGCGTTCTACATCGGAGTTCGGCCTAGCCGCAAATATCTATATAATTATTATTAAGGCTTGTCGGCGGTTAAAGTTCTTAGCCACGCGGCTTATTGTTCAATGTGTATTTTCAAGTAAGCTGCAAGAATTTCTCTCTTCCTTGCGGATAACTTCATTGAAGTCGCAAAACGCAGAATCTCCGGATTTCCGTATGACTTCAGACCAGTTTACATAATAATTATCTATTAAATCGGAAGTAATACTGAGACCGTGCGGACTAATACAAGTAAGAAAAATAACAAAAATAAAACATGCTACACATCAAAGGAAAAGTTTTCTTTCATTTCTGTTTCAGAAAAGGTTACAAAATCTAACCGCGCGGTTTACAAAATCAGACCGCCGGTTTCCAAAAAAACTCCAAATACAAGTTAAAATTGAAATTTCACTAATCGCTCGGTTTGAGTTTCTAGTCGCCGGGGAACTTGAATCACTACCACCGTCGATGTCGACTGGAGATTCAGAGTAACCGCTGCTGCTAGTTGAAGAGCTTCCCGAGCCGCTAGAAACCGCGGGATCAGTCCGTGCGGTCTCCGAAGCCTGGCCGCCGGTCTCGGTAGAGGCGCCCTCGCTCCGGCTCTCCTGGCTTCCCTCTTCCTCGTCGTCTTCCTTGTCTTCTTCCTCATCTTCGCCGTCATCTTCGCCGACCTTACCTTTACCCTTGACCGCTCGATAGACAGCGGCCACCCTCTTCTTCACGGTAGGGTATAGGTTGGCACAGGTGAAGTCGGTGAATCCGGCCGCGAAGCCGCCAAGGTCTCGGAGGCGGTTAAGCGCTCCATCAATCCCCTGGACAAACTGCGGGAAGACATTGTCCTGGAAGATCGGGTTGGCTAGATCATACATCGCCTGCAAGAGAAGTAAAAGGTTAGACCAGACGGTTTCATAATTGTAACCGCACGAATAACGGGTGATAACTTACTGATTCTCTCTCCTTTAGTCGTTTAATTTCTTCTTCCTTCTCCTCTAATTGCCGCTCCAAGCCGCTTTTATCTTTTATTAATTGTTTGAAGGCGAGGCCCATGAAGTGGCTTGTGGTTGTCGATCAGAGCTTTCCGGTTTTCGGCTGCTCCTCTTTTACTTCTCAGCCGATTTCTTATCACGGGCTAACATTGACGACATGACGTCCATCTCGCGGAAAGCTGCGTCGGCTTGGAAAACTCTGACCGCTAGTGGCGGTATCGACCCGTGACTTGGCAGGGATCTTGAAGAATGACAAGGTTCAGGGCATTTTATAGACGCAGATGCATTAAAGGCAGTCGCGGTCTACGTCTTAGTTCTACATTTTCGAAGTTTTTCAGAAACTTAAAAATGTGCGGGGATTATGTTAACCCGGAATCCGCGACTGGTTCCCGCTGCTATCAAGACCGGGCGGCCTGTGTTTTCTAGCCGCCACACATGTCAAGCTGGCTGGTTATCAGAGAAGCCTTGCGGTCTCCATATCAAGCCGCCTTCAGTACCGGCCCTGCTCAACGTCAAGGCCGAGGGCCCAGATCATCAGCTCGCAAGGAGGAATCCGCCAGGCCGTGCGGTCTCCCTCCTTTTTCCTTTTTTGTTCATTTGTTTACCCTCACCTTTGCCCGGTTCTCCTGTACCCCGGGCAGCCGGTAACTTTAGTCCTGCCCGTTTGGGCATGCCCCCGGGCCTATAAATAGGGGGAGGTTGCACTCCCCAAAGCACGCTGACTCGTATCCAGGAGCTCGTTTGTTAAGAGCTGCGGTCTCGAGCCTAGTGTCATGCAGCTTGCTGTCCGGCCGACTTACCTTTTTTCTCCTTCTTGTAACCGCTTCACTTTTAATCAAAAGAAAGCACGTCGCAAGAGAGGCACTCAGGCCGCGACGGGCGAAGTCTGGTGTTGTCGTGGTTCACGGCTCTGCTGTTCTCTTTCTCTCGTCCGCTCAGTAGATAGCTACTTGCAGTTACCTTTTCCATTCCATTCTCCGGTGCTCGAACCGTTAGCTGGTGGTGCTCGATTCCCTTTCTCTTTTCGTGCATCAACAAAAATCAAGGGATAATTGTAGTTATGCCAATTCAAAATGGAAGAAAGACCACATGGCAATGGCTGTATATTTAAGTTGATTCATCCTAAGGGAAGAATGATAAAGTGAAAATGGTTGAATAACGAACGAAGAGCACATAAATAAATGTCTCTAATGTCCTAAAAGTCACAATTGTTTATTATCAATGAAGACACTATGAAATATTCATAGGAAATTTAATAACTACATTTGTTGTAAAAGTTATGTAGAATATGAATTGGAGACAATAATCATGAAAGACAGAATGTTAAGAATAAAAGGAAAATGTAATATGGGTGTGCAACATTGAATGAAATGAATATGCATAGTAAAGAATATAATGAATTGTAATTCCGCTTTCACTCTATATAGTATATCTTGGATTTTGGTCGAATCTTTGATATGTTATATAATTTTGAAAGTGGCGTTACAAAAATAATGAAAGATAACAAAAAGTAAAAAGAAAAGAAACAAGGTAACGAATTGCACTTTGATTACATGTAAGAGCTTGACTTAACATATAAGAAAGAAAAGATGGACAAACTATAAGAGGATCCTATTTATACAAAGGAGATTGAAAATCGTATAAGATCGACGACAACAAAATACTTCAATATAAAGCACCGCCGTGTAAAGTGTAATGTTGCTGATCAAGTATTTTAATATTTAAAGATGTCTCATGAGTGAGAAAGATTGGGAAGTTAAGTCCATGAAATGTAGGTCGTTCCCCGCAATTAAATAAGTTGGACAAGTGACATACTGATTAACATTACTCGATGAACTGCAAATTTTCATGATGTCTTCCATGTGTCAGTGCTACGTAGATACATTACAGATCCGAGTAATATAGTGTCATCAACTAACATACATGATGAACTAGGCCTATCAAGTCCAATTGAGCGCTACCAGATCATTGTTTTGCTCAGCCAAAGACTGCAGAATAGGGATGTACATTTTCTAAAAGTATGGAGGAAAAGTTAACCCTTGTTTACAAAGAGAAATGTGATCTAATATGCAATACAACTGTTAGAAAAGCTCATGTAATGGGCCCATTATTGGGGCCCTTTTTATTATTTTTCCTTCTTCTCTCCTTAGTCCCACATCTTGTATAGGTTTTCTTCTCACCTTCCCTCTCCTATATATTTGTATTCTCTCATTGTATTCATATACTGAAATCATACTTACAAGTTTTGAGCTCTCTCCACATGGTATCAGAGGGACTCGTTCTCTCCCTGCGGCTAGCACTCTGCTAACCGCCCGGTCTCTCCTTGCTGCTAGCCTCTTCTAAACCGCTCGGTCTTTCCCTTCCCGCACAAGGCGCGGCCTGTTGCTTTTCTACCCGCCACCTGCGGCTAGAAAACTCTACCCGCTTCTCTTTCCCTCCATTCCAGTGGCCTCCACCTCTGCTTCCATCTCCTTTTTATAGGATTCTCTCTGTCAAGTGGAGCCTTCTCCCACTTCCTTCTAACCGCGCGACTTCTTCTCTAACCGCTGTGAACTCTCCTCCCTCTACCAGGTGGGCATCGCCTTCTCTCGCTAGTCACTTGCTCTTTCCGCGCATGCTGCTGCCTGGTCTTGCTGCTCGAGTTCTCCTACTTGCGGCCTTGTCTTCTCGCGACTTCTCCTAGCTGCTGTCGTCTCTTTGCCGCTCGACTTCTCCTCTCGCGGCCTCTCCTTGATGGCTCTCCTTGTCTTCCTGCACGGTCTCTCCCTCACCACTGCGATCTCTCTCTATTTCTGTTCGAGCCGACCTGTTCTTGTCGCTCCCTCTCTGGCCGCTAGTGTGCTCACTGTGACCGTGCTGTCTGTTTCTCCGCACCTGGGTAACGACCTCCCTATCTTTCTCTTGCTCTCCGCTGCTCTTGTCGCTTTGACTACCCGCTACGAGCTATCGTATAACCGTGCGGGCTTGTCGTGCAAGAGTGCTCTCCCGCGACAACCTCTTCTACCCGCGGCAACCTCGTCAACCCGTGACGACTTCTTCTACCCGCTGCGACCTTGTCAACCCGCGGCGACATCTTCAACCCGTGGCGACCTCGTCAATCTGCGGCGACTTCTTCAAACCGTGGCGACCTGGTCAACCTGGGGCGGCCTCTTCTACCCGCAGCGCCCTTTCCTGCTCGTTGCGGCCTCTCCGGTCTCTATGGGTTCCTCTGTTGACTCCACCAGCCCGCGGCTAACTCCTCTGCAGACCGCCCGACCCCTCCACCTGAACTCCGCGACGAGTTGCGGATCACCACAATTTACTTGTCTGGCAAGAAGAATTTCATCCCATGGGTGCACTCGGTTCGCCGAGTTCTTCAGGCCCAAGGGCCTTGTGCTTCATCTCACTCAGGGACCTCCTTCTCCTTCCACTGACGAATGGCTGCGCAACGATGGTCGCGTTCAGACTTGGCTCAACTCCCTGGAGGGTGAGCCCTACCAGTTGGTCATGTATCATGAGACGGCTAAAGCTATGTGGGATGAGCTTCACTCATTATACTCGGTCAAGGACAGCCTCCAGCACCTCTATGACATTATTACCGATCTTCAGGCTCTCGATGCTGGCGAGACTGCGGACATGACCTCGTTTGTTGCTCCTGCTAAGACTCTTGCAGAGGCCTGGATCCAGCATCAACCCTCTACCACTGATTCTGCCGCTCAACAAACTCAAAAGGAGGCCGTCTGCATCGCCATGATGATGGCTCGTGTCCCGCCCCACCTTCAGAGTATCCAGACTCAGGTTCTGGCTTCGGCTACTACTCCATCATTATCTGATGTTTGCTCTATGCTCCTTCGAGTGTCACCGCCCCCAGATACTCCTGCCCCCTCCTCTCCAGCCCTTCTCTAGCAGACCCTCCCCCCTTACTTCCCCCACCGTCTTTTGCTCGTGGTGGACGTTCGGGCTCCCCCGGACAGGGGCGTGGTGGTCGGGGTCGCCCAAAGTGTTCCTATTGCGCCGGGACGGCCACACTGAGGCAGTTTGCTACAAGAAACATGGCTGCCCTCCTCGTCCGACTGCTGCTGTTGCAGTTGACGGCTCTTCTGCCACAAGTGCCGACCTTGAGGCCGTTCTCCTACAGCTACAACAACTCCATGGGCTGCTCAGCCCTCCTTCGGCCTCTGTTGCATCCACCTCCACTGCAGGTACTGCTTGTTTTTCCTCTAGTTCGTGATGGATCTTGGAATCGGGTGCCACTCACCACATCACGTCGCTGCGGCCGCCCAAGTACTCGGATGATCCTCATCCAAAGTGTATCACCGTGGCTAATGGGCAACCATTCCGGTCTCCGGCTGCGCTGACCTCTCCCTCAACCCCTCCATCTCTCTTCGCTCGGCTCTTTATGTTCCGGGCTCCCCGTTTAATTTACTGTTTGTTGGTCGTCTTACTACTGATATGGATTGCTCTGTCACATTCACCTCTTCTGTTTTTTTTGATACAGGATCGTCAAACGTGGATTATCATTGGTAGGGGTCGACTGCAAAACGGGCTCTACCTTCTCGATGTCTCCCATTGTCCTCTCCTCCGTCTCCTCCGTGGATTGATATCGCCGTTTTGGGCATGTACCTAATCCGGTCCTCCACAAGGCGCTTCCTGATGTACCTCTTTCTCCCTTTCAATGTGATTCTTGTATTTTCGACAAGCAGTCGCGTTCTTCCTTTCCTGCACATTGTACTCGAAGCTTGACTCCTTTTGATTTACTGCATTCTGGATGTTTGGGGTCCTTTCAAAATTACTAGTATTTTTTGTTATCGCTACTTTATCACTTTTATTGATGATTACTCTCGCACGACGTGCCTTTACTTACTTCGTGATCGCTCCGAGCTTCCCCGTGTGTTTCAGGATTTTCTGCTAGAGACTCGTACACAATTCTCCACTACCATAAAAACTTTGCGCACCGATAATGATCGCGAGTACACTAGCCATGAATTTGCTAATCTGTGCGCGGAGTTCGGTATTATTCATCAGACATCTTGTTCCTACACCACCCAGCAAAACGACGTTGCCGAACGAAAGAATCGACACCTGCTCGACGTTGCCCGCTCCCTCACGATTCACATGCATGTTCCCAAAGTCTACTGAAACTTTGCGGTCTCCACTGCTAGTTTCTTCATCAACCGTCTCCCTTCCTCTGTTCTCCACCACGCCACTTTGTTCAGCCTCCTATTTCCCTCCGCCCCGGCCTTCCCTCTCACACCCAGGGTCTTTGGTTGCACCTGCTTTGTCCACCTTCTGGGTCCGTCCACAGACAAGTTTGATCCTCAGGCGGCTAAACATATTTTTGTCGGTTATTCTCGTACTCAGAAGGGCTATGCGTGTTATTCTCCGGTTACCCGAAAGATCTATGTGTCCACTGATGTTACCTTCCGGGAGGATCAACCTTTCTTCTCTCCTCCTCTAACCACTCTACCACCGACACCTCTACCACCATCCCTCCCACGACCTGTCATCCCCGTTACTGCGCCCCTTCCGCAGGTTCTTCCTGACCCAGCTCTTGCTCCTCCCAAGCCGCATGTTATCCGTGTCTACAATCACCGCCCTCCTCGTTCTGTTCCCCTTCTGCAGTCGACCTCGACCTCGGCTTCTCCGAGCCCTGCTGATCTAGTGCCCGCCTCCACTGCTCATCCGATGGCGAACATTATCTCCTTGCATCGCCTCTCTCCCCACCTTCGGACATTTGCTACTACACTGTCCTCGGTTTCTATACCTAACTCTGTGCAGGAGGCTCTCCAACATCCAGACTGGCGCGCCGCCATGGACGAGAAAATGGCTGCTCTCTGGGCAAACCAGACTTGGACCTTGGTACCCCTCCCTCCTGGTCAGAAATCGGTTGGGTGCAAATGGATCTTTGTCATCAAGCATGCTCCCGATGGGACCATTGACAGACTCAAAGCTTGTCTGGTGGCACGCGGCTTCCCCCAACAACAAGGTCTCGACTTTGACGAAACCTTTTCTCCTGTGACCAAGCTCGACACGGTTCGTGTCCTCATCTCCGTGGATGTGCATCGCCAGTGGCCCTTACTTCATCTCGATATAAAAAATGTCTTTCTGAATGGCGATCTCCAAGAAACGGTTTACATGCAGCAACCTCCCGGGTTTGAGACCACGGGGGAGTCTCGGGTTTGTCGTCTTCTGAAGTCTCTCTATGGTCTCAAACAATCCCCTTGGGCATGGTTTGACAAGTTTAGTAAGACCCTACGTGAAATTAGCTTTACTCAGAGCTCGGCAGATTTCTCGTTATTCACTCGTCACCAGACAACGAGAACGGTTCTCCTATTGGTTTACGTTGACGACATCATCATTACTGGAAACGACTCTAACGGAATACAAGCCATCAAACAACATCTGAGCTCCGTATTTCAAACAAAAGATCTGGGAAACGTTCGATACTTCTTGGGTATGGAGGTTGCCAGACGACCTGATGGCCTTGTCCTCTCTCAGCGAAAGTACTGTCTTGATCTCCTTCATGATGCTGGCTACTCCGGCTGTAAGCCGGTGAACACTCCAATCGATGTAAATCACAAGCTATGTGCTCAAGCCTCGGATTCTGATATTCTGCTTCAAAATCCGGAAAACTATCATCGTCTTGTTGGGAAACTAATCTACCTAACGGTAGCAAGACCAAATATATCCTTTGATGTTGGTATCGTCAGTCGATATATACATTCTCCTCGAAAATGTCTAAGCAATAATGGAAGCATTTATATAATTTGGGGGTTCTTGCATTCTCGTTTTCCACGTAATTATGAGATTATTGATGCTAAAATAGGGGCAGTTGAACATGATTTATTATTTTTAGATGTCCCTCTTTGTTTGCAATTTAGATAGTATAAATTGGGGATTTCTTATTTTGTTAGGTTTATTTGAAAATGTGAAGTTATGAAGGCAAAAGTGGTGGGAATTTAATGAGTATTTATGTTTCGAAGACCACCTTGATTTTCATCTTATGATAAACACTAAGTCAAAATCTCCTAAAGAGTGCTTACTTATAGATATTCAAAAGGATGTTGTTCCAGGATCGATGCGATGGTGTCTCGGCGAAAGAAGAAAGAAAAGAGAAACTCACAGTGAGGATTACCTTTTTAATTTATTATGCTTTAGCTTTCAAATATTTTCATTATAGACACTGTTATTAAATTGATTGCAAGCTTATTTCCTGCATGTGTACTGAAATTATATAAGCCCGCCAATCATTGTCATTGTTAGATATCACCACTACTGAATGAAGAGAATGAATGAATATATATAAGACTAGAAAGACACGAATGAAAGAAATATGGATTGCTCTGACACATACGTTAAGGGTATATGTGGACTGAATTAAATCCAGTTGGACCTTAATAGGTCTAAAGCGAGTAGTACGCTCAGTTGGGCCTTAATGAGTCTTAAACAAGTTGTATGCACTAAGTTCTACCTAAGTGGAGTGGGCCCAAGACTGAAAATAGATATAAACACAGTACCCCTTACGTAATGAAATGAAAAACAAATACAGAAGTACAAAATGAACACAAAAATAATGGAATGAAATACGAAACCATGAATTATGAGAATGCACATTACACTATGTTATTTGACCGTTACACTCTTTTATGATTATTTTCTTACTGTTTATATAACTGCAACCTGACATATATCATTATGACCTGTGTAAGAAATTGTTTATTACTGAATATAATACAATATGCACAGACTCAAAAGCACTGAAACACGGATACTTCCCCGAAGGCAGCGTACCCGTACCGGATATGGACTCGTATCGGTACATACTCGATACTCGATGGATACACCTATGTGGACACACTTGGACTTAGCTCATCATTCTGCATTTTGTGATAGGAGTCGGCTTTTCTAGAGTAAACAAAAGTTGGTTTTATACTAGGAAGCGTAGGTACGTCCAATTAAGTTGTGTATATGTACCGGAGTATGTTTTTCATACTGGTATGTTTCTGTTACAAGTACGTGTATTGAACGTGTTGATATGTTGCAAGTTATTAACAAAACAGCGAACTTGTCTCTAAACTAACCGAAGATTGAAGATGTTGATCTCCAACAATGAAGAAGAAAAAAAACTGATGAGTAAATTTAAGTTTAATTTTATCTCTTTTGATTAAACATATAAGATGCTAAGTTTTGTAATTTTTACGAATGCTTGATGTTTGAAAACTTCACGTTATGTTGCATTGATTTGTGGACTTGTACTTCAAATATGATTTATGTTTGATGTTTTGAAAACTATTTATAGTACTTGTGATATATATATATATATATATATATATATATATATATATATATATATATATATATATATATATATATATATATACACGAGTCGCAGGCACGGGCCTCCGGCCCGATGGCTACGCGCCACAGTACCTGGCCGCCGACGGCGGGCTTTGCCCGCCCCACCACCCCCGGCAGGCTCCGCCCGAACCCCCCCGGCGGGCTCCGCCAAATTTAAATTTAAATGAACATTTTTAAATTTTATATAATATATTATATATATAATATATTATATATATTATAATATTAATATAATTTTTATTTTTAAAAAATGAAAATCGCGCCCCCCCTTCTCACGGCTCTCTCCACCGCCGGCGGCGGAGCCGCCGGCGGCCTGACCGGCTGCCCCCGGCAGGTTCGCCGGGAGCAGGCGAACCTGCCGGCGGTGATCGCGCGACGCTCCGGCGGGGCCACCGCCGGCGGTGGCCCTGACCGTGAGGCCCAGATCTGGCCTCACGGTCAGGGCCACCGCCGGCGGTGGCCCCGCCGGAGCGCCACCGGACCACCGCCGGCAGGTTCGCCTGCTCCCGGCGAACCTGCCGGGGGCAGCCGGTCAGGCCGCCGGCGGCTCCGCCGCCGGCGGTGGAGAGAGCCGTGAGAAGGGGGGGGGGACGCGGAATGTGGGATCGGGAAACAGGAGAGAGAAATTTTCTTTTTTTTTTGGGTATTCTGTTATTTGCAAACCATACGTGTTATTCGCAGCCCAAGATCTAACGGCTGTGGATCCAAATACTCGAATCCGACGGCACTTGTTTTTTCCCCTATTTTCGAACTCACGCTATTGGCAGACCACCATGTATCTTTTTAAGATAGTATAGATATATATATATATATATAATATTTGTTATAACGTATTATGCCGTGCCCGTATCCTTGTATTTTAAATTTTGTCGTACCGGCGTACCCGGTACGTATCGTCCCTGGTACCCGTACCGGTGCTTCATAGATCAAAAGACAGATATCTTGCTACGAATCTAAAATTTATTATTACATATGCATCCAACTGAAATAAATAGATATGTACATTGTTACTGATTCACATTTTTAACTTCTCACTTAGTCTTTATTAAAGACTAATCCTTTAGTTGTCAAAATTTTTAGGAGAAAGAGTGATAAAAGAAAAGAAATTATAAAACCTGACTACATATGATAATTAGGTACGTATTTTATTCCAAGTGACATTTTAGACATGTATTACTTTTAATGTAAAGATAAGTTAAGTGATAATGTACATGATACTCAATGTGATATATGATATTGTAGTATTGTATTGTGCTCTACTCTTGTATAATGTAATGGATATTATTACTCTGTGATGGTCTCCGAGCCGTTACAGCACACACGCAGCGCGCGCATTGCGGGCACACGCCTTGCGCAAGGCGTGCGCTGCGCGGGCCATGCGCGCACGCGCCTCGTGCGCGCCGGTGACCGCCGCCGTTGTCAGTCGTTGTCGGTCAACCTCCCCAAGCCGCCTGGACTGCCCTGGGGGCATGTTCGTCATTTTTGGAAAATTGGTGATCTATGTGACGGAAGCAGAGCGACATCATTAGCCAACTCAAGACTCAGCCCGATGCAATTAGCAACATATTCCTCCAAATAACTATAAAAATGTCCCTCAGACCTTCATTTGAAGATAAACAACTACAAAAACTAGAGAACTCTGAGGTTTTCCTGCGAGAATGTGAGACTTAGATCGCTCCTCTTCTCGAAATTCACTCTGCTCTCTCTAGTCCGCTCGATGCTCAACGCTCACTTGGATGCTTTAGTGAGCCCGGAAGAAGGCAAAAGAGAACGCTCTCATGTGCGCTCTCTAGGATGCATCGTGGAAGCTCCGTGGACTTGGCTTTTTTCCTCTTCTCTTTGTACTCAATGCTTGTAACGGAGAGGTGGCATGCCACCCTCCGAGAAACTCTAAACACTTGTAAACAAATCTAAATAGTGAATTTTGGTCCGACACAGATCCAGCCATGTAGTTTTTCACCATTTCCTAGTTTTTCATGGTAAAAAAAGCCTCGTGTCATTACTGCTCGGTTCTCATTAACTGTTTGCGCGTCTGGTCCGACTCAGAGCTAAGGTGATCTGATTCTCTGGACCGGAGGAAAATCGGGTGACCCACAACACATTAGTACTGAAGAAAATGTTCCATAAACAATACAATACTCACAGCGTGAGGGGGAGAGGGGGGTAATGGAGATCCGGTGACTTGCGGGTGGTTGGTGGTTGTCTAGAAGGAGTGTTGTACCCAGGCTTGAATTAGGGGTATACTGTTGGTTGGGAAAGCTGTTTTTGGGGCCTTTGGACTGGATTAAGCGGTACTTAGGTAACAGGTAGGTGGAAAAGGTTGTATGCAGTGGCCTGTGTGGGAAAGATTGTTGCTCAATGCAAATTTTGTCAGGGAGGTGGCTGAGTGGGGCTTTGGGGAAGGTTTTTTTATGGTTCGGTGGATGGATCAGTGTGTAGGTTGTCGGAGATTTTTTGGAGGCTTTTTTGTAGTCGGTCTACTGTGGGTAGAGGGATTTTTAGGCTCCGTTTGGTGCGGCTTTTTTTCTTCGGTGCGTTTGGACAAAAATGCCACCGCCATAGAATGCATGTTTAGCAAGACAATGGTTATGGTCGCTACCAAGAAAAGAACAATAGTTTTGAGCATAAAAGTGGATGAAGTTCCTTAGGTGAGGTTGGATGTTCATGAACGATGGTTCATAACCGCTGTGTTCACGACCGCCGCCACCGTGCCAAATAGTGTTTTAGGCTTCGTTTGGCGCAGTGTTGGCGATCGTGAACGCAGTGGTCATGAACCGTCGTTCGTGAACGCTCAACCTCACCTAAAACAATTCATGCGTTTTATGCTCAGAACTAGTTTATTTTCTTGGTAGCGGTCATAGACTTTGTTTTGCAAAACATACATTCTATGATAATAGCAACCGCGGAGTCCGATCGGCGATCCGATCAAGTCTTCCTGAGCAAATACATGTATGTGGGTACCGCCTTGCGGAGAACTCCTCCAGGTGCATCTGATGGTTCCCCATCAACTCCCCCCGACTAAAAATCCTTCATCTCCGATGAATGGAGATGATTGTACTGAGGTCGAAGTCCGGGGGAGAGCCGATCGAGCTCTGCCGGTAGTATCCAAGTGTTGTCAGTGTCAGGGAGGCCCCTCCAATGTACCAGTTAGCGGCAACGCGGTCCGTCCAAGGTGGGAACAAACTGGTGGGATTTGATCTTCGTGATGATCTCATCTCTCGCCTCTCGGAAGGTGGATCCCGGTGCGATCGGTGTTGCCTGCGGTGGAACCAAAGGGGATGACGTCCCGGGTGGGTGGGTGGCAACAGTGGGTGAATCAGGATGTCCATCAGATGGTGGTGATGTGTGAGGGTGGTATGGTAGTGACAGTGGGGGCGGGGGTGGCTGGGCATCTCCACTGCTCGGGTTCACATACTCATGAGGTTCATAGTATGAAGTCAGGTCCTCAACATTAAACACAGGGTGGATTCCCATACTGGTCGGGATGTCAAGTCGGTAGGCGGTGGTCTCAATACGTCTAATAATGGCGTACGGACTCATTCGCCTCGCGCTTAACTTCTTGGCAGGCCCCGAAGGGAGCCTCTCGGGGCGGACTCGCACCATTACCTTCTCGCCTATGTTAAATATTTGCTCTCGCCTTCGCATAACTGCATGGGATTTGTAATTTTCATTGCTTAATATTATTTGTTGGTGGACCGACTCATGCAAATCATGCAAGTGCTGTGCAAATGACTCCGCAGACTCACTAGGGCGGGACTCTAAAGGGCTCGGCACAAGGTCTACGGGTTTCCTCGGGTCGTATCCTGACACTACATGAAATGGAGTCAACCTGGTTGACCTATTGACTGAGCTATTGTAGGCAAACTCTGCTATCGACAAATCTAAGTCTCAACTGCCTACACGTTCTCCTACCAGACACCGCAACATATTCCCTAAACTCTGATTCACTACCTCAGTCTGTCTGTCCGTCTGTGGGTGATATGCCTAGGAAAACCTAAGAATAGTGTCAGTCTTGTGCCACATGATTTTCCAGATGTAGCTCATGAACCTCACATCGCGGTCCGACACAATCGACTTGGGCAGGGCATGCAATTGAAAGACATCCCTCATGAATATGGAAGCAACGCGAGTCGCATCTGCCGTCTTGCGGCAGGCAATGAAGTGTGTCATCTTCGAAAACCGATCAACCACCACGAAGATGAAGTCGTGCTTCCGCAAGGTGCGGGGAAGTCCGAGAACAAAGTCCATGCTAATGTCCTCCCAAGGGTGGTGGGGTACGAGTAAAGGCGTATAAAGACCGGTGTTCTGCTTATTGTCCTTTGTCGTATGACAGATACAGCAGTGGCGCACAACTCGGGCTATATCCTTCTTAAGGCTGGGCCAGTAGAGACTGTCCTCGACAATGGTGATGAATTTATCTCGCACGAAGTGGCCCGCGACTCCGCCCGCGTGCAACTCCCAAATCAGATAATCTCGATAAGATGTCTGGGAATGCATAGACGGGAACCCCGATACAAGTATCCCTCATAGATCTGATATCCCTCAACAGGATCGGGTGGGTCTCGAGGTAGGGCGGTGTAAATCCCGCCAAAATCAGGACATGTCGGATAGTCGAGCATCAACCTCTCAAATCCCTCGACACTCGCAATCATCGTCTACAACAGGGATACGGGGCGACTCAACGCATCAGCCGGCTTGTTCTCAACACCAGCGCGGTGTTTGAGAACATAATGGAAATCCTGCAGATACTCGACCTACTTCGCATGCCGGTGGCCCAGCTTGGGTTGCCAGTCCAGGTAACGTAGGGTCTGGTGGTCGGAGTACAACACGAACTCCCGGGGAAGGAGATAGTGCCTCCAGTAGCGTAGAGACCGGACTATCGCATAAAACTCTCGATCGTAATTCGAGTACTTTTGCTTACCCTCATTCAGCTTCTCACTAAAGTAAAAAACTGGGTGTCCCTCTTGACTTGATACGCCACCTATACCGACACCTGACGCGTCACAGGCGACCTCAAAAGCAAGGCTAAAATCCGACAGTCGTAGGACTGGAGCTGTCGTCAACCTCTCCTTAATCTCCTTGAAGGCTCTAGTGGTTGCGGGGGTCCACTGAAACTCTCCCTTCTTGAAACAGCTCGTAAAGGGGGTCATGATCGTGCTGATCCCCTGGACAAACCTCCTATAGAAGGTGACAAGTCCGTGAAAGCTACGAGCCTCGTGGATATTCTTAGGCACATGCCACTCTCGAATAGATTTGACCTTCTCAGGGTCCACGGAGACTCCAGTAGAGGATATAATAAAGCCCAGAAAGTGGACAGACTCGGAGTGGAATGCGCACTTCTTCAGGTTCACATACAGTTTCTCTTGGCGAAGGGTTCCAAAGAGAAGCTTCAGATGATCGATGTGAGCAGCCTGCGTCTGGCCATAGACTAGTATATCATCAAAGTATACCCCCAGAAACTTGCCCATGTAGGGTCGCAACACCTGCATCATAACTCGCATAAACGTGCTCGGGGCATTGGACAGCCCAAATGGCATAACTAGCCACTCATATAGACCGTCCTTGGTATTGAATGTGGTCTTCCACTCGTATCCCTCACGAACTCGTATCTGATGGTACCCACTACGAAGGTCGATCTTTGAGAAGATATGGGCAACGGACATAGTATCCAGTAGGTCATCGAGTCGTGGGATCGGGAAACGATACTTGACCGTGATTTTATTAATGGCTAGCTTGCAGGGACCGCCTGCACTAGGAAAGTACGTGTAGAAGATGGTAGTGCGCCGCCAAACCTCATCCACACATGGGGTCTTCAGGAGGCGTCTAATCACTCCCACCTCTAACGATCGCTCGACATCACTCTCCCAACCTTCATCAACTTCAGCCTTAACTTCCTCTGGGGCCTCCTCTTCGTCTTTTAAACCCTGCTCCTCAACTGGCAGGTTCCGCGTGGGGCACTGCGCCGCCACGTGGCCTCTTCCAGAACATCTAAAACATACAATGCCTCCAGATCGCTGGCCATCAGTGGCTATGACTTTACCCTTCGCATCTGCGGGAATACGTGAGGGTGCAGCCGTGGTGGTCTGGGGCGGAGCGGGTTTCCTAAAAGTCGAGGAATCAGTCCGCGAAGTGAACTGCCTCGTACTAGATGATCGGAGGTACTGCTCGTACTCGAGGGAGAGCTGGAATATCTGATCAACAGTCTCCAAGAGGTGGGGAATCAGCTCTCTCCGAATATCGAAACAAAGGCCCGCCTTGAAACGGAGGGCAGTGACAATAGGTTCCTCTGAGATGTCACTCATGACGATCAGCTCATCGAAGCGACCAATGTACTCGGCGACGGTAAGCGTCCCCTGCCGTAAGTTCTGCAGTTGCTCAAAGAACTGATCACGGTATGACACGGGGAGGTACTTCTCCTTCAGTCTATCCTTCATCTCATCCCATCTGACGATGGGGTAGTAACCATCCCGCTCTAAGGCTCTCTCAACACTGATCCAGAATACCTTAGCTTGCCCGATCAACTTCATCTTCGCAAAGCGGACACAACGTTCGTCACTCATGTCATACCACTCGAAGTAGTGGTCCATGTCCAAGAGCCAATCGCTGAAGGATTTCGGATCTAGGCGACCATCGAACAAAGGGGCGTCGAGTCAAATACGACGAGTGATGTATAAGTAGGGTCCATCTCTCTGTGGATCATGATAATCCTCGGGGTAATCATCCTGAGCGTAGTCATGTCGACCGGGTGGGGGACCACGCTCTCTCTGACCTGGAGGATAATACTCATCACGATGATGGTCTCGGTGGCCAAGTGGAGGCCCTCGATCCCTGGGGTCAGGATGAGGTCTACACGAGATGCGGTACTCATCACGCGGAGGTAGGCGCCTCTCACGCGCCGGATCAAGATGTCGCCTGGACAGCGGGGTTGGGGCTCGGTGGTGAGGATCGCGACGGTAGCGGTCTGCCGGAGGCTGACCATCTCATGGGCATGGGTCATAACGTGGAGGAACGTCAAGGTCGTCCTCAAGTGAATCGTCATGCTGTGTCGGGGTGTCTCTGTCATCCTCTAAGTGGCCTAAACGAAGGTTCACCTCGGCAAGATCATGACGCACATCATCGAACTGGGCTCCTATGGTGTCAAGACGACCTAGGATAAGGCGTTGGAACTCAGCAAAAGCGGCGTCTGAATTCGAGCTCGTCGCTCGGTCCTCGGTGTTCTGTGGTGCTACCATGCTTACTCTAAAATTCCTACCACTACGGAGCATGCAAGTGGCCTAACCTTGACCTCTGATACCAAAATGATGTAGGGGTAGGACTAGTGGTGCTCGGAAACTACAACTCTACGTGCATGTGCAGGGGTGACACACTAATGCAATGCTACATACAAGGTGGCCGTCGGTCGACAACGAAAATTACTATAAGCAATGAAATTAATAATGCAACACAAATAATTGAAATAAAGAAACAAAACTAGGTGATCCTACTTTATTTTTCACCACAAATGGGGTTAGATAATGAGGCATCACTTTTGGAGAATGCTCTAGCACTATTAATATTTGAAGTTTGATTCATATTGTTAGAAATTTTCCTATTAACTATCAACTTAACAACAATCCTCAACCTTTCTATTTCAGGCTAATATAGAAATTCAATGAAACTTAAAATAAGGATATATGAACCAGAACTAAACCCTTGAAAATGTAGAATCAATGGGACTGATAAGTAACGCTACTCCCGGACCTCAGTATAAGAATTTTGTTCTAAAATACTACAAGAATATCATGTAAATACATACAATGTAAGATCGTATATCATATATATACATTTTGAAAGCATGTTAGAAAGGAACGTGCACCAGATTTTTTTTTTATCATTTTAATGTATTGATGCTTGAATCATGTTATGTATTGATGAGCATAAAAAGGGCAGCCCGGTGCACAAAGCATCCCCGTGCAAAAGGGTCCCACAACAAGGGTGACATGTAGGCAAATCTTATCATGTATTTTTGCAAGAGACTGCTAACAAAAATTATGTAGAAAATGACATATTATTGATGGAAAGACATTTGGATAGGCAAGATTATGTAAAACAATTGTAGAATCAGCAATCTCAGATGAAAAATACCAGAATCAAATATTAAAGGAACATAAATTCGATGAAAGATGCAGACAAAAACCAAGAAAGAGTTACTAAAACATCCATTTATGCAATCTCCGGCTTCAAATCCATTGAGCAACTACAAAACTTGGTTTAGACAAACAAACAAACACCTGTTGCGCACGAGGTTATATGGGAATGACTGCTGAAAACCCACCAGCCGAAGCTGAGAACATCAGGTAGGACTTTGAGTTTGTTGTTTAATTGTGTGTTAATGGAATCATATCATCACATACTTTAATGAACATTCATTCTTACCTCTTGGTATGATTCTTGAAATTTAGACATTTTAATTCCCTTTTATTAAACCTCGTGTACTGCATCATTGTCGTTTTCTGTGCAGGAAATTTTGGGTTTAGCAACGAGAATTATGCAAGTTGTACGAAAGCCTCATGAACCTGCTAATGCCGACTTCATAAGGCCTTCAAATGTAAGGTTCAGAGTATGCTGTTCTTAACCAGTATGATGAAATTTCTATTTGATAATTTCTACTTTTTAAAAGGAACCCGAATTTTTCCCAAATCGCCAATGCTACATCGTCTACAATGACAAGCAGATCGGCTGCTTCGGTGTCATTCATCCAGAGGTATAACTTCACTTCTTCCAGTTAGTAGATGCAATATTGTCCCCTCTTTTGTACTTTGCTCTACTTTTTTTTAACAGTGGAGTATTTAGTATATAGATTTCTCATTTATTTGTTTTATTTTATGTTTAAAAGCCTTCTTTGATTTGCATAAATCCCGAGGATTTGATTTTGAATGTAACACTACTAGTTTTCTTATGCAAGGTAATAGAGCAAATATTAAGATCAAGCATAGATCAAGAGTTAGAAACTTCAGTATGGAGAGGAATTTGGTCTTAAAACTTAGAACATAGCAGACAAGGGTGGAGTGAGGTTTTGTGGCTAAAGAGAGAAAAATCTTTTCCTTTTATTCTATCTGTTATAACCACCAAAAGGTCCTATTTTTCATAGCTTAATACTAAAATGTCTAAAGTACCTCTTCATGGGTATTAAATAACACATTCCTCACGACATTCTCATCATTTTGTCTTCAAAGTGACTACCTTTGTTGAGAATTATTGAGTTTGCGAAGCGGACTCAGAACTATGTTTTCGGTCCAATCACAAAGTAACATTGCGGTGGGACCGGTTTTGAGAGAAAAATTAGTTTTGCGCTTGCGATAGAAATTGGGTTAAGAAATTTATTACTTAGGGACATGGGAAGAGCCAGATTTTGTCTAAAAAGAGTGAATGGATAATTCCTTTTACTATTAATTACCCAAGCCTCCCTTGGGAGTTTGCAAAATTACAGGTTGCACCCTACTCTGTTGAGAAATTATCGAGTATGCGGTGCGGATCTAAAATTTGTTCGCTCCACCGATAATAGTGCAGCGATCGGGGTGGGGTCGTTTTGAGAGAAATTAATTTTACGCCTATGTGGTGAGACCGCCCGCCCACACGGCGGGTGTGTCTATTGCCTCTATGTTGTCCCCAGACTCAATCATTTCTTCTTTCATAGTCATTCCAATTTAAATTTTATTATTTATTACCACATGTTTTTTTTGGATTTTTTATTTTCAGGTACTGGAAAAATTTGGAATTCCAGATCCATGTTCTTTTGTTGAGATTGACTTTCAGGCTCTATTGTGATTCAGCTTCCAGTCAGTACTGAATGCTGATCTTCATTTTTTTTTGAGATTTTTTACATTTGAGACCTGTTTATCTTGCTATTAATATTTTAAAAAGCAAGCTTTTAAGAGTTGGACCGAAGATTCAATCGGTGAGATCAAAGGTTCAAGATCCGACTGGTTGGACCAATCGGACCGGGGCCAAACCGCAATGTTGTATTATACATTTTTACTATTATTTATTTTATTAAACTTTGTAAAATTATAAAATAAACTATAAAATCATTAAAACAAACATTATGTTATATTGTCAAAAGTCAAAATATATTAGATATCATGTAATACAACATCAGATTATAATGTTTTGTGATATTGTCACAAAAAATAATTGTCTCAAAGTAGTAATAAATTTCAATAATAAATTATTTTTGACCAATTCAAATCCTAGCTTAATGAGTCAAATCTTCCACCAATCATTGTCAACACTATCAAAATCCGTAATATACTCATCTCCAAAATTCTCCAAGTCGGTGTGCCTAACAAATGACTCAGTACTATCAATTTGTTTATCATTTGCTTGATCTAATTATATATACATATAATTAAAATATGTAATAATATATTTTTAAACTATACAACTATATAGAAATATTGTCATGTGCTTATGCACTTATTTTGAATTGGTAATGTAGTATTAAGGATTTGTTAACTATTAGAATAATATGTTCACTGTAAATTTTATTTTCTAAATCATCACGTGAGCTTCAACATTGATTTCTCTTCTATTATTCACAAGTAGGACTGTTAATAAATAGTATAGTTCGTGAATAATTCGGGATTTGATCCGTAAAGATTTTATTAAAATTCATATTTTTTGAATTCAAATTCAGATTCGAATCCGAATTCCATATTCGAATAGTTTTCGAATACGAATAATTTTCTTCATATTCGGAGGATTCACAAATAATCCGCGGATACTAGAATATATATTTTAAAAAATTAATATATGAAAATAAATATTAAATATAATTATGTTTTAATATTATATTATATTATATATTATAAAATTCGAATTCAAATTCAAATTCATGTTCGAATCTGAATTTGAAATCAAACTTGAATCCAATATTTCATGACGAATCCGAATCCTACACTGAATATTCGATCGAATCTGAATCTCCGCATTCTATGTCAAATTTGGATTTGATTGAATAGTTATTCGGTTCGTGAACACCCCATTCACAAGTCCATCAAATTAATACATGTTTTTGTCTCTTATTATTTAACATTTCAAAGATATTATGTGATTATTTTAATAAAATATTAATGCAAAATTCTTAATGAAGTGTGTTTATTTTAGTTAGTCATATTTGTAGGGTGAATCTTCTAATTATAATCAAATAAAGAAGCATGTGAGAGCATAGTTTAGTCCCACATTTGTTAAGTTGAACTATATGTTTGTGTACAGATATCACGCGATTTATTGGTGCTCATGGGTTGAATATTGTTCATTGGTGTATCTCATTCAATTTTGTTCTGCCCTTGATTGTTACTTTATACCAAGTAGACTTAGAGATAAGGGCTCGATGGCTTGTATGTCCTGCAGTTTGCAACTTCCACGGATTTGGGTTGTTTATGTTGCGATCGAGGTTTCAAGGGCTTGTTAATTCTCAAGACGGCTCCACGCTGTCAAGCTTGCTTTTGGCGCATTATAATTGATGTTGAAAAATTTCTTATTTGTGAGAGGTTTTAAACATATTGAAGTATTAATTCATTAGTAGTTATAATTGAATATTATTTGGTTGAATATTCACATATTTATTTAAATAATAAGTTGATACAATATTCTAATATTAATTTAAATAGTATGTTGGTCGAAGAGTTAGTAATTCTAGACTAATTAGTGGTTAATTTATTCGGGATTATTTCTGTGTACTCATTAGTTCACAATAAAAACTGTGTTTGATTAAAGATATATGTTACACTAAACATCCAGATGTACCGTTCATACGTTTGAATTATGCATATAAATAATTATTTACCACTTATTATTATTATTTTAAAGTGGTATATTGTGTGTTGCCGTGTGACCACATTTCACCTTTGTAATGAACAACGTTTTGAGAATCAGACCGGCGATCGAACCGGTGAGATCAAAGGTTCAAGATTTGACCGGTTGGACCGGTCATACCAGGGTCGGACCGGGATTGAACCGTGATGTTGTAAACATTTATACTGTTATTTTAATAAACTTTAAAAGTGTAAAATTATAAACCAAACTATAAAATGAAAATCATTATAAGCCAAAAGTCAAAACATATTACATATCATCAAACACAACATTAGATAATAATATTTTATGACATTGTCGCATTAAAATTATAAAATGATTGTCTCAAAATAGTAATAATCTACTAATATATAATTATTTATCACAAATTCAAATCGTAGTTTAATAAGTCAAACTCAAATCTTCCACCAAAGTCATTTCCAACACCATCAAAATCCGCAATACGCTCATCTCCAAAAGTCTCCAAATCAGTGTGCTCAGCATTTGGTTCAGTAATACAAATTTGTTCATCATCTACAAGTTCAATATATATAATTAAATTATGAAACAACTTATATTTAAACCATACAATTATACATAAATATTGACAGATACATATGCACTTTCTTTGAGTTGGTAATGTAGTATCAAGGTTTTGTTCTACAACTATTGGCATAGTGTCTTCATTGTAAATTTTATTTTCTAAATCATCATATATAAGCTCTCGCACTGGTTCCTCCTCTGCCACCCAAAAGTCCTTCAAATCAATACATGTGTAATATAAAGGATCGTAACTCTTTTTCATACAAGTAAACCTAAAACCAACAGAGAATGATAGAATATAGAAGTGTAAAATATTATTAAAAAGATACAGAATATAAAATAATTAAAATATAAAACCAATATAGAATGATATTAAATGAAAGTCGTACCGATTTCTCATATTAAGATTATAGCGAACATATACAAGATCATTTATCTTTGGTGCTCCAAACGATTTCTTCTTTTTGTGTGAATTTTTTCGAAAACACTCCAATTTCTTTCACAACCCGAAGAAGATGATGTTTGACGAAGAATACAAATTACTAGTTTTTACAATTGAGGAGCACTAGATCCAAACATTCTCAACCATTCATCTAGAAAAAAATCAGTATAAACATCATTATTAGTATATGATAATTAAAAATTCAAAAAATGAAACATTTAACATTTACAAAATAATTTTGTGTGCTCACCGGGTTGCATTTCTGCCGCTAATTTGATTGCAAGGGGCTTTCCAACACTTTCTAGTTGATCTCGAAATAGTTTAACTTCCATCATTGCTTCTTTTGGTTTGCTACAAACTTCCTTTTTTCCAATCAACTCGACCAACCCTTGCATCACTTCTGGTTTTTGACAATAATTATCTCTATCATATTGAAATGTTGGATTAAGAAAATATGCAGCGGAGTGTATCCCTTGACAAAACCGACTATCTCATCTACTCTTGATAATAATTGTGTATGGCTTGTACAATCTTTTGTTATCTTTGAATAATTTTTTGGTTGCTTTTCTTACCCTGTATAATCCATCATAAACATATCCAAGTGATAGTTTCTCATCAGCATCAACAATACATAGTAACCTTATGATAGGACCCGGTATTTTTGTCATTATCAAGCAAGAAGACCAGAACTTGTTATCCAAAATAATTGATGTTGCTTCTTTTCATTTCACTTTCTTAGCTAGCTTAATCAGAGTAGTATTTATTTGTTATCAAAGCTTGTAAATCATGTTTATGATCATGCACACTCTTTAATGTAATAAAAGTAGTTGCAAATCGAGTTGCTCTAAGACACACAATCTCCTTCCATCCTTCTCTTTTTCGTAGCCAAAATAATAAAAAGATGTGATTATACACAAGTATGGTTACTTTTGAAGCTTTGTTTGCAATATCTAACATGAGTCATAGAACAAATTTCTTTTAGAATAAGATTCAATCAATGTGCTGCATAAGGAGACCAATATATATTAGCATACTTCTCATGTAGCAAAGCACCGACTTTTTTATAATTAGTTGCCTTATCAGTCACTATTTGAACAATATTTGTAACTCCAACCCATTCAACAACCTCTGAAAATAGAGCACACAATGTGTTTGCATCCTTCGTGATTTCAGAAGCATCAACATACTTTAAAAAGGACAAACCACAAGGGCAATACACTAAGAAATTTATTAATGTTCTACTCCTTATATCAATCCAACCATCCACCATGATTGTGCAGCCACTCTCCTTTCAACTATTTCTGTAAGCTTCTACTAATGGTTTGCATTCCTTCTTACAATCTCTTAATAGATTGACTCTCATCATATAATATGTAGGAAATTTATATCCAAGGCCAATTGCAGTGATTGCATCTATAGCTTTCTATGCATAAATTGAGTTTTAGGCATTCATTGGAATGCAACTATCATAAAACCATCTAGCCACAGCCATATCAGCACGATACGCAACTTGTTTGGAGTCCAACACACTTTTAATTGATGGTTGCGATCCTGATGATGTTCTAGTAGCAAAATAATTATTAATTCCATCAATCTTCCTTGTACCTTTATCTTGTGCAACAAGATTTTGGGTTATAGAAGTAGTAGAACTCTTCTCCTCAATTATGTGATCATCATATATAACTATATTTTCTCTAAATTCTTGAATCTCTTATTTTTTTTAGAAATTCTTTTGAGATTCTCTTGCATTTGATGACGAATATCATGTGGAACCTTTTTACAAGCCCCAATATTTTCTTTAATCTCAGCTAAATGTTGTTTCATTCTATTTATTCCTCCCCCACTATAAATAGTTACACAATGTAAACATTTGTATTTTTTTTACCACTAACATCTATTACTAAACTGAAGCATTCTCCTCCCGTATCATTTTTCTCACGAACTTGTGCACTACTATTTGTAGATTCTACTCCTTCCATATTGACGTATATATTAAAAATGCATTGATAACACAATATTAGTGGACATTGTAGAAGCTTACAAACAATGATAAAATATTGTTTAGTAATGAATAACAACAAAATTATACCTCTCTTGAGCCAAATTCATATAAAATCCCTTGCAACCCTTAGATTATTTGAATTAGCTGCAAACATCAGTAATTACTAATTAGATTACTATTAAGTATCAGCAAAGACTAAAATGCAATAGAATTTTATTACATAAATAACTTCTACAATTTTATCTCATCCTACTTCAATCAAGGACAAATAGACTATTATGAATCTTCAAAAATGAAATACACGCAATTTGTGTATCTATTGATGTTGTAGTTGTTGTTGCCATGAAAGAACTATATCCTTCTTAATTCCTTAGTGCTAATGAAGATGGTCTTGTTGAAAAAAGGTTCAGAAAATAGCAACCCAAAGTGGATGTTTTGGAACATTTACAAGAACAGATGAATGTAGATGGTCCTTCATTTATACTACCTAGTATATCTAATACTCATGCTAAAAAGCTATCTACGGAAGCTTTCTCAGAAACTGAGAACAGGGAGGCAATTGAAGTTGTTGAAGGATCTGTATCTGAAACTTCAAATTCAAGGCCTAATTTTTGTCTACTAGAGGGAGAGATCTGTTTAGATAACTTTTCAATTAGAGAACTTCAAGTGGCTATCATTAAAGCGTTTGCCGAAGACAAAGAATGCCTTTGAGAGGCGACATGCGCTTCCCATTTTTGTTGACGTTGAGGGGGAGAAGGGTAGTGAATGGGGGCAGGAAGAAGAGGATATCATCGCTTGAGGCATGAGAGAGCTCCTACAGTCTCGAACCTCCTTATTGAGCAGAGTTTTGTGGTGTAAACGTAGCATATATATCATCAGATTAATCTCGGACCTTCATTTTAAGGCTGGCTTGGGGGACTTATTTTCACCGGTCAAGCTTTCAAGTTTATATGAATCGAACCTTATGGTGACCTAAAGCGTGATGGCTTTACCTATGAAAATAACTAAATATGTCTCCCTAAAAAAGGCCTGATTTTTTCTAGGACTAAGAACACTGGAGCCTGCAACATTTTGTTGCCAACTCCCCACTCCGGTGACCGGTGGTCACTTTGGCGCAGCGTCGTGTCAAGCCGTTCTGAGTTCTGACAGAGTTTCATGGACCAGAAAAACTACGGCGACCGGTGGTCACTTTAGCGCATCTAGATCGTGGAAGAAGAAATGAAGAAGAAGAGCATACCAGGTTATGACTTGCACGAGTAAGGGTGGTGGGGGCATGGAATGGCTGCAGCCTATCGGTGTTTCAACACGAGGAGGAAGAAGAAGCAGTTTCGGCGGTTTCGCTGCTTTCGCCCTTGCGCCGTTTCAGTAAAAAAGGAAAAGATCAAAAGACAAAGTAAAAAAAACACTAGATAATCCATCCATTCTTCTATCCCTCATTCCCTCTTCCTAATCTGTGCCATCTAATCAAAATCAAATTGCCCACAATGAGCCCAACCGGTTATGGGGAACCGGCCACGGTTCCCGGTTGCCCAGTCGAACCGTCTGGTTCCCAAGCGGGTCAATGAAAAGCAGGCAGAAACACTAGATCGGACCGGCTGGAGGGCCGGTCGGCGGTCCGACCGGTCCAACCGGCCGGTCCGGTTTTCTAAAGGTTGGTAATGAAAGCCTTTTTGTTGAGCGAGTAAATATGTAGCACTTATTTATTATTATTATTAAGGTTTATATTTTGTACACTGCGAGAAAATAGGTAAATAATAAAATTTTATTGTTTCAAAATGATAAAAAATATAAACTTATACCCCCTTATTTATAGAAGGCGGGGGAGAGAAAGAATACAACAGACGATGAGAGATGGTATGCATAGATCAAACTGCATGACTAATGTCTAACAAGCTTCTCTGTGGTTTCTGGCAACTATCTGACGGCTTCCTGGAAACCGCCAAGTTCCATCTGCGGTCAGGCGACTAGACCACTACTGCTAGATACTCGGACTGCACTGCGGCTTGCTACCAAATCACAACTGCATTCTGTCCACCAGACCGCAACTTCAGACCTTGGAAACTGCCAAGCTCCAATTGCGGCTAGACCACCAGACTGAAACTATAGGTCTTGCTACCAGACTGCAACTGTGTTCTGTCGACCAGACCACAACTTCAAACACTGGTAACCACCAAGCTCCAACTGTGGTTAGGCCATCAGACCACAACTACAGTTTAACATACCTCCCGATTAGATATGTGGACTACTAGACTTCAACTGCGGTTTGCCAAACCACTAGGACTAAACTGCTAGACTGCAGGACTTGTTCGCCAAGACAAGGAAGTAGTCCTCTCGGACTCGACTGCCTAATCCAGACCGCCAGAACTAACCGCCTATCCACTCAGACTCCAAAAGCTCTAACACTCTCCCTCAAGCTGGTGCATATATGTCAACTATGCCCACCTTGTTATAGACGCCCGAAGAAGGGGTAACTGGTTTGGTAAAAATATCGGCAAACTCTTTGTTAGAGGTGACAAACATAGTGAAAATTTGATTTTTTTTCAATACCTCTTCTCTGATAAAGTGGCAGTCTACTTTACTATGTTTCTCTCTTTCATGAAATACTGGATTCTTTGAATGTATATGACTGCCCTATTGTCACAGAACATCGGCAAGAAATGATCATACACTTCTCACAAATCAAACATTAGCGCTCGTAACCACTTCAGCTCACAAGTAGTCAAGGTCATGCTTTTGTTTTCAGCTCAGCACTTGACCTAGAAACAACAAACTGTTTCTTACTCTTCCAACTGACCAGATTTCCTCATACAATGGTGTAAAAACCAGACGTAGATTTTTTATTCTCCTTGTCATCTATATAGCTAACATCAGAATAGGCTTTAATTCTCAAATGATTACTCTTTTGAAACATAAGTCCCTTTCTCGAAGATCCTTTCACATACTCCAAGATCTTTAGAGCTAATTGAAGATGACACTCCTTGGGAGCTTGCATAAACTGGCTCACCCTTCCTACTGCATAATAGTTATCTAGTCTTGTGACTGTTAGATAAATGAGTTTTCCCACAAGCCGTCTATACCCGGTGACATCTGCAAGGGGAGGTGAATGCTCATTCCAACACTTGTCATCACCAACAACTATTAGACATCGAGTAGGTTTAGCCTCAAGAAGACATGTCTCTTTCAAAAGATCCAAGACATACTTCCGCCGTGAGAGAACTACAAATTTAGGCTTCCGGGAGATCACAAATCCTAGGAAGTACTTTGGAGACTCCATATCTTTAGTAATAAAATGTTTAAAAAAAAGCTTCTTTGTTCGTCAATCCCCTTCTTATCATCCTCTGTAAGAAGAATGTCATCCACATAAACAACAAGAACAACTAACCACGTAGAAGTCTTGCATTTGGATAGAGAGTGATCTACAAAACTTCGAACAAAACCAATAGTAGAAATAACTTCACTGAAACTTCTCAAACTAGGCACACAGGTTTTGCTTAAGACCATAGATTGCCTCCCACAACCTACACACTCGAGACTCCGCCTAAGCAACATACCTAGGAGGTTACTCCATATAGACTATCTCCTGTAGATCGCCATAAAGGAAGGCATTTTTGACATCCAACTAAGACATCTCCCAGTCTCTGTTAACGACTATAGAAAAGAGAACAAAGATCATAGTAATCCGAGCAATGGAGACAAGGTGTCAAAGAAGTCCACACCATAAGTTTGAGTAAACGCTTTGGCAACAAACCGAGCCTTATAACGATCAATGGTACCATTTGAAAGAAACTTGCTCACAAAGACTAAGCGATAGTCAACCACATCAGCTCCTAGAGGAGTATGGATAAGAGTCCAAGTATCCCGTTCAGTTAGAGTCTTCATCTCTTCATTCATGGTGGTTTTCCAATGAGGAATAACAAGAGATTCTTGATAGGTGGCTGAGATGACATTGGCTGAAAGGGCGAGAGAAAAGCTCTTGAATGAATGAGAGAGTCGAGCATACGAAACAACATCATGAAGAGGATACATCCACTTTCCCGCTTCGTCTATCTAGCAATGAACTAGATTCAGACAAACTTCTTCTTATTTTTCCTCAGATCCTCATATCTTACACCTCAGAGCCTAGCTGACTCCTATAATTTAGAAAAAATAATGTGAAAGTGAGCTGTTAGATTAGGAATACTCTAGAGGGGGGGGGGGGGGGTGAATAGAGTATTCAGGGTTTATAAAATTTTCTTATGATTTAATCTAGTGCAGGAACAAAAAATTAAAACAGCAATCCTAACAAACAGCCACAACACAAAAACAAAAGAAAAGAGCAATCCAGACAACACAATAATTTATAGTGGTTCCCCTAAACTTGGGTACAACCACTCTTCTACCACCCTGGTAGGAATCCACTTAGATTTTTGATCAGGTGCCTGACACTAATGAGATTTTGATCAGGTGCTCAAAAACCAATTCTCAAGTCTTTTGATCAGGTGACTTACAACCAGGAATAACTTTTGAAGGGAGTTATAACCCTTTATACAGTGGGGGATGAGAGATGATTGTGTCTTCTCTTTCTCAATATACAACTGAGAAGACTGGTAGATATTTGATTTTAGCACGGGCTCCCCCTGAGATATAGAATGACTCAGGTAGAGGAAGCCTTACTGCAGGGTGATAGGCCTTCAGTAGTACAGCCTTGATTAGTAGCTGTTCAGAAATTTCTTTGACAGATAGTGATGTAGTTGTACTTTGAAGTATCCTGGAGTGTTGAAGACAGAAGACTCTTGATTTTGATTAGGTGTTCTTATTCTTCAGATAGATGATGATCTTCAGGAATATGGCTTCTTGTTGTGTCAGAATTTTGTGTTGACAAACATCAATGAATCTCTTGTTTCAGACTAACTATTTTCTGTATCTGTCGTCTCTCTGTATTGTGTATCTTGTTCTATCTGTCTGCATATCTTTAAGAAGAAGAGAGAAAATCTCTTTTATATTTCCTGTCAAAAATGGTCTTTCGAAATTTTGAAATCCTCTGCAATCAATGATGATGGTCTTGAGAATAAATGGCATTGAATTATTTCCCCAACTGTTCCATAGAAAAACGGCATGCAATAATCTTGGAGAAGACCATGATCAATACTCTGTCTAACGGTTATATTCCCGAGAATATTTGAGCATTAATTACTCAGGAATTATTGCAGTAAGAAGGGGATAGAAGGATGGAAAATAACTAAGTCTGGATTCGTCGAACTGATAACAGAAATCGTCGAGCTGAGTTCACAGTTCGTCGAGCTGAGTTGCTGAGTTCGTCGACCAGATGACTTCTGTTCATCGAGCTGAGTTCCAAGATCGTCGAGCTGAGAGCAGAACTATATTCTCTAGAAACTTTGCCTTTTCTGTGTATGGAGTTCGTCGAACTGATATCTGGTTTCGTCGACTGAAGTTCAGCAAAATATTTCTGGACTTAAAATAATTTCAGATGCTTCTGGATGAAGGTGTTGAAGTGAAGTATCCAGAATTCATCGACCTAAGAATTGGTTTCGTTGAGCTGAGGACCACTTAACTACTGCGGGATAACTCTAGCTATTGTGGTCACAGTTCGTCGAGCTGAGAATCAAGTTCGTCGACCAAAGTCTGACTCTGGACTTAGAATAAAGAGATGTTTTCTGATCTAGAAGTGTTGAAGTATAGTGTCCAAAGTTCGTCGACCTAAGTACCAAGTTCGTCGAGCTCAGCTCAGAGAATTTACTCTGAGATCGTCGAGCTGAGCACGACTATCATCGACCTGAGTTCGATGAACGTCGAACTCATTTTACTTGGTCTTTAGAAAAACTCTAAGTCTTGAGTCTCTGACAGTCTTGTTGATAGCTGGTCCATATGATGTTGATTCTAAGGACTTAGCTTATACTCTAGGACACAACCATGACCCTGGCTATACATTGTGGGTCATATGATCCTAACTTAGTGAACCTAGCCCAAATATTACTAGAGATCCAACAATCTTCCCCTATTTGGGTGAGGTCACTAATTACAGACTCAAATCAAAATTGAAAATCACAAGACAAAAAAGCATATATCTGATAGAGATCAATAACACATGCATCAGATATATATATGTACATAAGATTTGTTCAGAAATAGAAAGCAGTTATAAGAGCATAACAGAAGTAAAGCAGTTCAGAATTACTTCTTTTGTTTCTTCTCTTTGGGCATTACTTCTTTACCTTTATCTCCAGGCTTGGTAAAGACAATTTCTCTGTTTGGGTCTGAAGCTTGTACTTTTGTCATGGTCATATCAGCAACCCATATAATCTTCAAAGATGTGGCTCTGGGGACAACTGCTTCTGGGTGCAACTTCATGTAGTCATCAACATCGGAAAACTTATTTGCTTTCTCAAACCTCTTAAGCTCTTCTTTCCTGTACTTAGACATTGCGGAATACCCAGAAGGATCCTTTCCTTCAGCTTTGGCCTTGTTAATCATAGAAAGGCCTACAAGTTCTTAGAACCTGGCCATTCTAACTGTATTAGCTGTTTCAAGATCTTCAAAAGGAACATGAGGAGAATTTGGTCTTTTAGGACTTTCAGCTTTCTGATCTGCAGGGAATGATAGCTGTTGTTGATGATGCTGCTATGGTTGATGCTGCTGCTGTGGTTGATGCTGAAATTGATGTTGCTTGCCTGAAGAGTAATGTCTATGCTGGCTGCTTTTATAAGAAGATCTTCCTTGATGTCTCTGATATGTTTGGAATTGGGTAGATCTTTGGGAAGTTGTGCCTGAAGCACCAGCAGCTAGAGGAGGAGGAGGAGGTGGATCTTTTCTGTATTTTTGAGATGGAGGAGGAGAGTACCTTTTGCTTCTCTTCCTCCCTTTTTGTTCATTTTTGGATAACCATATCCAAGCTGGCATCCCTTTATATGGAGTTATCTTTTTGAGAATATAGTAGGAGTGTCATTGACTGGATTTGGCTTAGGAGCAGGAGGAGGAGGAGCTTTTCTCTTTTTAGATACTGGCTTCTTCTTTTTCTTAGCATCCTCATCAGAATCCTCATCATCCTCATAATCATCATTATCACTGCTATCATGTGGATTATCATATAAAGCATCTAGCTTTTTCAGTGTTTCATCAGATATAATGGGTTTCTCAACTTGGGATGGAGCTGGAGTAGATGCTGGAGCTAGAGCTAGAAGATAAATGTCAAGAGGAGCTGGAGAAATAACTGTGACAGTATTTTTAGCAGCTGCCTTATTCTCTTCTTCAATGTCAACCCCGATTAACTCATCCAAATCAGGCAAGGGTGAGTCATCCATTGCAAAAGTTGGGACTGAAGGGGAAGAGACAATTGGGGAAACAACTTTAGGAAGAGGTGAAGTAGGAACCTCTTGAGAAGCAAAGTTGTCCTTAAGCTGCATAGCCACTTTAGGGCTTATTGGAGAGGTGTATGGGATAATAGCCAAAGATGGCTTAGTATACTCTGCTGGAAAGAATCTCAAGTATGCAGTATCAAAAATGCTTAACAAATTAACCAAATCTACTGTGAGATTTAAAATGAAATCACCAGCAGTAATTAACTCTTTTGGGACTGCAACTTCCATATCCATGTCAGTATCAATAAACTAAATTAAATCAATTAAATCTGTATCTGTATATTCTTGAGCAATTAAATCTATATATGTAAGCTTTGTATCTATTGTTGTTGCTACTGCCTCTGCATCGGCTGGAACTAGAGCTGCTGAAACTGAGACTGCTGCTACTTGAGCTGCTGCAGCTTCTTCATCAAGCATCTCCCCCTACCTGGTTTCAGTAATAACTGGAGGCAGGCCCCTAAATGAAGAGGGGGAAGCAGAAAGGGCAGAGATCTGGGCAGATAAAGAGGAAATGGAAGTAGCAAGAGGTGTAATGGCCTATGCTATTAGATTTTGGATGAGGGGTGTGATGAGAGTAATGACAGATGAGATGGTGGAGGGATCCAGTGATGAAGTGGCAGATGGAGTTACAGATGGTGGTTGAGGAGAAACAATTAGAGGGATGGTAGATGTTGGTGAGGATGGTGGGATGGCATCTTGCATGTGGTCATCCTGGATGGATTGATTTAGATGAGGAGGAATATTGGGAAGAGATGTCAGGCGATTGAAGGATGGTATGGAGGATAAGTGTGGTGGAAGAGGAGATGAAGGTGGTATTGGGGAAGGGGAGGGTTGATGATAGTCCTGAATAGGAGATGAGGGGATGTTGGTAAGATCTAGGGGTGGAGAGGTTGCAGAAGATGTAACTGTAGTAGGAACATGAACTTGTTGGATTTGTTGTTGGAGTTGTGGATGTGGTTGAAGAGAGGGAGTATGAACTGTGGAGGGTGATTGTTGTTGAGTTGCTGGAAGGGATGGAGGTGTGGGGATGATCTCTTCAGTATGGTGGGGAGTGGCTCTAACAGCCCTTGTGCTTTCAGAAGCTGGGGTGGAAGAGGTTGAAGCCTTGGATGGCTTGGATATAGTCCTCTCCCACCTGCCAAACAAGGCACAGGTGAGTCTCTTGCTGGCATTAATGAATATGGTCTGGGAGACCAGTGATTCAACAGCTTTTCTTTCAAAAAGATCTCTAGGATCCTTCCAAAGCACACTTCCTTTTTATTACACTTTTTCTTAATAAGATCAAAAATGATTTGTGCCCAGTTCACCTTCTTCTTTTTAACCACTGCACACATGACCAAAAACTGATGCCTGGTAATATAGTCATGTGCAGTGTGCTTGCCTAGGAAGACTTTCCCAACAATATCTGCCAGAAATTTGTATTCTGCAGATAAATGTTTCTTTAACAACTTATTGGGGTTATCTCCAGTATAACCCATCAAACTCAACATCATATCATATTCTTCAGAATCTATTTCCAGTTCTTCTTCTCCATTATCCAAAACAAATATTTCAGTTAATATGGCGGGAGAGAGGGAGAAAGCGTTACCCGTAATTGTTCCAATCATTGTATTTTCTTCTGTTGTCAATAATGTATAGACCTATTCTCTTATCTCAGTTCCAGATAATTTTATCCTTGTTGTCATCAAAGTTTTCAGTTGTTGCTCTTCCAGAAGTTGAAGAATGGTTAGAAATATCAGATCTGAATGTTGAAATGAGTCGAAGTTGACATCGAAGCCGGTGTCGAACTTCATTGCAGCTAGGGTTCCTGCTTGAATCACCATGAAATCACCTGCAAGAGAGAAAAATAGCGATCAAGTGCAAAGGGAACAGAAAGCGCGGGACGGAGGTCGAAAGAAAACCTAGTTATAAGTTTTTCTGGAATATGAATCGACAAACTCCGTTCCACGAAAAATAAGGAATTCTTCGACTAGAGATCGACGAAATAATTGATAGTGAAATAATTCGTCGAGCTCAGCTGTAAGAGTTGAAGACATTTCTTCGAGCTCCGTTCGACGAAAGTTTTCTGAAGTGGATTCGTCGATCTCCGTTCGACGAAAACACCATCACTCATAGAGAGTTCGTCGACCTTTGTTCGACAAATATCTCCCAAACATTCCCTAGTTCGTCGAGCTCCGTTCGACGAACTCTGGATAATTCGTCGAGTGCAGATAGAAACTAAACTAAGTCTTCTCCATTGATCATTCTAAGCTGATTTATAAAGAATATGCGATTTCTCTCATCCAGAGGTTTGGTGAATATATCAGCTCTTTGTAAATCAGTGTAAATATAGACAAGATTAATTTTGTTTTTATCTACACACTCTCTAATGAAGTGATGCCTAATGTCTATATGCTTAGTCCTACTGTGATGGACTGGATTTTGTGCTATTGCTATAGCACTTGTGTTATCATAAAAGAGAGTTGAATTATTTAAGTTGAGACCATAATCTAGGAGTTGGTTTTTGATCCACAACATCTGAGAACAACAACTACCTGCTGCAATATATTCTGCTTCAGCAGTTGAGGTGGATACAGAAGACTGTTTCTTGCAAAACCAAGATACCAACCTCATACCAAGGAACTGACAAGTACTTGAGGTGCTTTTTCTATCAACCCTGCATCGAGCAAAGTCAGCATCTGAAAATCTAGTTAAATCAAATTCTGACTTAGCAGGATACCATAGGCTTAGACTAGGACAACCCTTTATATATCTCAAAATTCTTTTTAAGAAAATTAGATGAGATTCTTTAGGGTTCACTTGGAACCTAGCATAAAGGCATGTGACAAACATGATATCAGGTCTGCCTGCTGTTAGATATAGTAGGGACCCAACAATGCCCCTATATAATTTCTAATCCACAAGTTTCTCATGTGCATCAGAGTCAATCACAGCATTAGTAGCCATAGGTGTTTTCTTTGCTGAAGCATCAGCCATCCCAAACTTCTTTATAAGCTCTTTAGCATACTTAGCTTGAGAGATGAAGATGTCATCAGACAACTGCTTCACTTGGAGACCAAGGAAGTAGGAAAGCTCACCCTTGCTACTCATTTCAAATTTTGAATGCATGAGGTCTGAGAACCTCTTGTATAATTTGGAATCAGTAAACCCAAATATGATGTCATCCATATATATTTGCACTAACAATATTTGATCCTTATGATGTCTAGTGAAAAGTGTTCTATCTACTATGCCTCTAATGAATTTATGCTCTATCAAAAAGCTGGCTAGGGTCTCATACCAAGCACTTGGAGCCTGCTTGAGACCATAAAGAGCTTTATGCAATTTGAAAACATGATAAGGGTAAGTTGGAGAGAAAAAACCAGGAGGTTGTTCATCATAAACCTCTTTTTTAAGTACTCCATTCAGGAATGCACTCTTCACATCCATCTGATAAACCTTGAATCTCTTGTGGGCTGCATAGCCAGGAATTTTCTGATTGCCTCTAACCTTGCCACGAGTTCAAAGGTTTGGTCATAATCTATTCCTTCCTCTTGTCTGTATCCTTGAGCAACAAGCCTAGCCTTGTTCCTCACTATTATACCTTGGGCATCCAATTTATTTTTGTATACCCATTTGGTTCCAATGACTGGATAGTCTTGGGGTCTTGAAATCAAATCCTAAACTCTACATCTCTCAAATTGATTTAGTTCCTCTTGCATTACAATGATCCAATAGGGATCTTGCTCTGCATCATAGATGGACAGAGGTTCAACCTGAGAGAGAAAATAGGAATGCATCAAATCTTGGTTGATTTGATGCCTAGTCTGTACACCTACCGATATGTCTCCAATCACTTGAGATCTGGGGTGATCCCTTAGTGTGACAAAATTAGTGGGTGGATGTTGGGTACACTGGAAAATGTGTACCAGATTTGAAGTAGCCTCACCCTACTCAATGATATACATCAAGGTGTATTTGATGTGTTTTGAGTTTATATGTGCAGGTTAAGTAACTGCAGGATTGCAGGAAAAATTCTAAGTCCATGTGTCGACACCCAGAGAAGCAGTGTCGACACTTATGAAGGTCTGTGTCGACACTGGAGAAAAGCTGTGTCGACACTTGGAGTATTTGTGTCGACACCAGGAAAGGCAGAGTCGACACCAGAAGAAAAGTGTCGACACATACAGGCTGTGTCGACACACTATGAAGTATAGTTGACATAAATAGTGTCGACACTCAGAGGCAGTGTCGACACCTAGAGAAGCTTAGTCGACATCAAATGTCTCGACACCAGGATGCTGTGTCAACATACTGAAGGCATTGTCGACATCAACTGTGTCGACACACAGGACTTGTGTCGACACATAGCAAGTCTCAACACAGTGTTAAAGATGAAGTACTTATGTCGACACAAATGAGATGTGTTAACACTCAGCAGAATTCAACTAAATGTTAAAGCACTTGTGTCGACACAAAGGAGATGTGTCGACACACAGCAGAATTCAACTAAGTTTTAAAGAAGAAGCACTTGTGTCGACACACTCAATCAGTGTCGACACATTCAACAGAAGCAGTGTCGAGAAACTATTACAACAATAGAAGGAGTTGTGTCGACACCACCAAGGCATGTGTCGACACTTAGTCCACTTGTGTAGACACTTGGTCTATTTGTGTCGACACATAATGAAGATCAGTCTCGACACTTTCAGACAGAGACAGTGATTTCAAGAAGTGACTGGATGACTTGATAGCTGTCATTTCAACTGGTCAACTACAACTGTCAAAGCTGACAGAAGGTTGTTAGAAACGGATCAGCCGGTTACCATGGAGAAAGTTTATATAAATGCTTTCTCCTTCAACAGAAAAAAAATGATTAAGACAATTAAGAAGATCAACACAGATCTAGAGAAAACTATAAATCAGTATTTTGAAGAAATTTCAGATTTACTTGGAGAGAGAGAACTCCAACTTATCCTATTTTAGGATCTTTGGTTGTAAGTGTTCTGTCCTTAACAATGACAAGTCTTATCTAACTAAGTTTGCTGCCAAATCCCAAGATGAGATATTTGTTGGGTACAACAACAATAGTAAGGCTTATAGGGTCTACAACTTGATTACTCAAGTTTTAGAAGAGTCTGTACATATTATCTTTGATGAAACAAGACAGATTAACTATGAGTTGCCAAGTAGTGCTTGCAGTTCTACAGGTATAAATGAGAGAATGGACAAGCTTATCATTACAGAAGAGGAAATGGAAAATGGTGGCTGATGTCCAGGGGGAGTACAAGACTCTCCAGATGCTGATGAAAACCAAGAGGTGCAGCATAATGAAGAGGCTGGAGGTGTTCAACCTGAAGATAGACTACCTCCAGCTAATAGACACTTAAAGGATCATCCAGCAAATCATATAATTGGTGATCCAAGACAAAGAGTACAAACAAGGAGCAGGAATCTGAACACAGTTCTTTTCTCTAGCTTCTTATCACAAGTGGAACCCAAGAAATTTGAAGAAGCAGTTCTAGACCTACATTGGATTGATGCCATGCAAGAGGTGCTGAATCAGTTCAGAAGGTGCAAGGTCTGGAAGTTAGTTCCTAAACCAAAAGACCACAACATCATTGGAACAAAGTGGATCTTTAGGAACAAATTGGATGAGAATGTGATCATTGTGAAGAACAAAGCAAGACCTGTTGCCAAAGCATACAGGCAGGAAGAGGGTATTGATTTTTATCAAACCTTTGCCCTAGTAGCTAGACTGGAAGCAATTACGATGTTCCTTGCATATGCAACATATCAAGGCTTTAAGGTATTCCAAATGGATGTAAAATCAGCATTCCTAAATGGAAATCTAAAAGAGGAAGTATATGTGGAGCAGCCCTCAGGTTTTGTTGATCCACTCTATCCTTCTTATGTCTATAGACTTGGGAAAGCTTTGTATGGGTTGAAACAATCCCCAAGGGCTTGGTATGAAACCCTGTCTACTTTTCTCATTGAGAATAAATTCTCAAGGGGGGAAAATAGATAAGACTCTATTCCTTAGTGAATCCAAAGGAAATATAATTCTAGTCCAAATATATGTTGATGACATTATATTTGGGTCTACTGAAAGTAACCTTTGTAGAAAGTTTGCAAAACTTATGCAAGGGAAATTTGAAATGAGCAGTATGGGAGAACTTAAGTTCTTCTTGGGTCTCCAAGTAAGATAGACTGAAGATGGCTTGTCCATATCCCAGTCTAAGTTCACCCTAGAGTTAATAAAGAAGTATGATATGGAATCATCTACTACCATGAGAACTCCTATGGGGACAAGTGTGTCTCTAAGTAAAGATGATGCAGGGAAACCTGTAGATGAAACTTTGTATAGAGGGATAGTTGGCTCCCTCCTATATCTGACTGCTAGTAGACCAGATATCATGTATGCTACATGTGTCTGTGCTAGGTACCAATCCTGCCCTAAAGAATCTCATCTGACTGCTGTCAAAAGAATTTTGAGATATCTTAAGGGCACACCTAATCTAGGCCTTTGGTACCCTAGGAATGAAGATTTTCTACTGACAGACTATTCAGATGCAGACTTTGCAGGTTGCAAAGAAGATATAAAAAGCACTACAGGCACCTGTCAATTTCTAGGAGGAAGATTGGTGTCTTGGAGCAGTAAGCAGTAGACTAGTGTGGCAATTTCCACAGCTGAGTCTAAATATGTGGCAGCAGGAAGTTGTTGTGCACAGCTATTGTGGATTCAGCACCATCTTGAAGACTATGGTATTCAAGTAAGTAGAACACCTTTGCTTTGTGATTCTACAAGTGCTATTTCTATTGCTAATAATCCTGTTTCACATAATAGGACTAAGCATATAGAAATTAGATACCATTTTCTTAGAGAACATGTAGAGAAAGAGGACATCTCACTAGAATTTGTTAAAACAGATCATCAAATTGCAGATATGTTTACTAAGCCTCTAGATGAAACTAAATTCAATAAGTTTAAAATTAAATTAGGAATGTTGAACATAGATTAGTTTAACAAATTTGGCTAAGTAAAATTGTGTCGACACAAAGAGTTGTCTGTGTCGACACATAGAAGTGGTGTCGACATTCCAGGGAAATGATGTCAATACATCTAGAAAATTGGTGTCGAAACTTCAGAGAAATAGTGTCGACACATCCAGGAGTCGTGTCGACACATCCAGAAGTGGTGTCGACACTTAGGTTCAACACAGGTTTCGTCGAGTGGAGTATCGACTAATCGTCGAGCGCTAATGTATAAGTGTCGACACATAGAAGTCAACACTTATGTCGAGACATTAGAAGTCTGTGTCGACACTTTTCAACAGTGTCGACACATTAAGAGGATTATGACGTGCCTTTTCAACTTCATTTTTAGAAAGGTATAAATAGGTCAATAACATTGTCTGTCGATACGCTCTCCATAGTTTCGAGACCAAAACTTTGTGTCGACAAATTCTATCATCTAAATTCAAGATTTCACTCAACCCTAATGACGCCCAAGCTTGAAGACAATGTCAATGAAGGATATGAGCTGGTACGCAACGCCTTTGACCATGCGAAACCTGAAATTAAAGCTGTTGTAACCCTAAATGCTGAGAATGGGTTGGAGTTTCTAGTTTCAAAACCAACTAAGATTTGGAAGAAGGAAACACTAGAATTCTTTGGTGCTGCTACCCTAGATCAAACTGGACTCAAAATTAGATCCACAGTCCATGGAGTAAAGGTGAAAATCACCCAGAAGAGTTTAAGGAAAGTTCTCCACCTGCCAAGAACACAAGAAGAAGAAGATGTACCTGCATCTAAGCTAAGGGAAGCACTTCAATGGTGTGGCTTGGATTCCACCATGAAGATTGGCTCAGCTTTGAACAGGAAAGGCATGAATATGCAAGGGAAGTTTTGTCTGAAGTTATGGGAAAAGTGATTCTGTGTAAGCCAGGGGGGCATGATAGAATTTCTGCCTATATATTCACCCTTATGACCAGAATCATCTATAGACTAAACACAGATTGGTCAGCAGTAATATTTGAGAAGATTAAGGAAAGTATGAAAAAGCCAAATCTGGGAAGAATTGTGAGCTTGTATTTAGCTGGAACAATACCTGAAGTTATGGAACAAGCTGCTGGTTCTAAAATTAATCACATGAGAAGGATGGACATCCGGATCATCTCCAGGTGGGAGAGGGTATTAACTAAGGACATGCCTACTCCAGAGAAGGAAGCTCCACCATAGAGGAAACAGAAGAAAACCAAAATAGTTCCTGAACCTTCCAGTAGTTCAGAGGAGCAAGCAGCTTCTAGTTCTAATGAGGAAGAGGTTGTAAATGCTGGACAATCACCAGTAATAAAAGTAAGAAATGAAGATACACAGAGGCAGGGGGAGCAACCATCTGCTAGCCCCATCCACCTGGATCCACTCCAGGGGGAGCCTCACCATGAGAAAGTGCCAACTCACTTGGACAGTGAAATGGCTACACAAACAATCCTTGAGGTAATTCAAGAGGTGAATCAATCAATTCTTAATGATAAAGATGAGACTCTAACTGAATTTTTGATTGATGTTGACCAGCCAACACAACAACACAGTCAAGTTCAAGATGTGATCATGGAGTATACATCAGCAGTTGTTGATGCTCCAGAGATAAGAGAATCTCTAGTGCCAACTCAATAAGAGTTTACCTTAGAAGAGCTGTTTCCTGATTTAGTGCAAGATAATATTGAGCGGGAGCATGCTGGTTTTGAGGGGGAGAAAACTGCTTTTGAGGGAGAGCAAGTTGACCTTGAGGGGGAGCAAGTAGGAACTCAGGGGGAGAAAGCAAGAGTTGAGGAGGAGCAAGATACTCAGGGGGAGCTACCAAGGACTAAACAGGAACTACCTCCTAGTCCTAAAGAAAGAGTTAATATAGATAATACCTCAGCTTCTAAAGATGAAGCAGTAATACAGGCCAAGAAGAGAAAGCTAATGGTCTTCAAAAGGAGAAGCCAAAGCTACAAGAAGGCATTACAAACTGCTGCTCCACAATCTGCCCCAACAGTTGATTACAGCTCCTTATTAATCTCACTGCAAGTAAAGCTAGATGAGCAAAGGATTGCAATGGAGAAATATATGGATGAGACCCACAAAGATCTACAATTCTCCTTGGCACAAGATATAAAATCAATAAGATTTGAAGTAAATCAATACAAGAAGGAAATGACTGATTGTTTCCACAAGGGAGGCAATGCTGTAGTTTTTCTAGCAACACACCAAGAGAAAATCAAGACTCAAGTTGATGATATAGCTGTGAAGCAAGGATATGTCTTAGAGAATCAGATTAGAATGAATGATAATCTGACAGAATCACATAATGTGATTGTTACAGAAATGAAGAATCTTGCTACTGCCCAGACTAAGGAAAAGGCTAAAGCCAAGACAGAGTTTGATAAGCAATTACAGGAAGGCCTAGCTGCTGTAAAAACTGCTATTGAGCAATCTCAAAAGACTATTTCTGGACAGCTACTGAAGTTAAAAGCATTCTATAAAGATGGTGTAAATTTTCTGGATGAACAAATCAGATTTCAAAAGGATGACCTTAGAGATCATGTTGCCAGATAAGTCATAAAGAGGGAGAGAGTATTAGTCAAAGCTGGATCTGATCATGCTAAATAAATATCTAATAGGATCAGAGCCACACTTGGATATCCACGCCTCTATGATGATGATAATGTGTCTGAGTCTGGTATACATCCTGCTTATTTTGGAGGTGAACAAGCTGAAGTTGCTCAAGTTATTTATCCTCCAGCTGATTTTGAGATGATACATCAAGAAGTACAGTCTATGTACAGTCCTCCAGAGGGTAATAAAAATATTATCCTTGAGAAAGTAGACATGCTAGTGCCAGAGGAAGTCTTGAATAAAGAGCAAGAAACTCTGTTGTCTGAGAAAAGATTCAGAGAACGGGCTGAATTAAAGCCTGATTTTGAGCAGTGGAGTCCAACGTCTAGGAACATTATACTGACTTCTTGGAAAGCTGTAAAGGATAAAACCCATGATTAGGGTAAATGGTACTCTGCACAAGAATGTGAAAAGCATGAAGCCAGGCAAGAAGCCATAGTTTAGTATAGAAGAAAGGCAAAACTTGGGAAGCTACCTCCTAATGCTCAGGAGCCTAGCAAATATTTCCCTAAGCCCTTTCACTACTTTGAAAGACAAAAAATAAGGGTTGAAGAACTTAAGAAGAAAGATCTAAAGGGCAAGAAGCCTGCTGATGATACTGATGCTCCAGTTCAAGCCAAAGTTCAATCAGGCAAAGGAATCATCATCAAGGAGCTAGAGCTACCTTAGAATAGATTTACTTGATGTTATAACATTGTAAACTTTGGTGTTTAAAATCTATGTAAACTTTTTTAAAGAAACTTTTGAAGTTGAACCAAAACATGATTAATGCTTATTCTGTGGTAGCATTGTTATTATTCTGTGATGATTGTTTATATATGTTTTGTTTAGGAAGTTACCATGTCATATAATAATTTTATACATCATAAAGTGTATTTGTTATACCTCATAAAGTGTATTTGTTGGGTACATTGGAAAATGTGTACCCGATTTGAAGAATCCTCACCCTACTCAATGATATGCATCAAGGTGTATTTGATGTGTTTTGAGTTTATATGTGCAGGTTAGGTAAATGCATGAATGCAGAAAAATTTCTAAGTCCATATGCCGACACCAGGAAAAACTGTGTCGACACTTATGAAGGCTTGTGTCGACTCTGAAGAAAAGCTGTGTCGACACTTGGAGCTAATTGTGTCGACACTTGGAAAGGTTGCGTTGACACCAGAAGCAACTGTGTCGACATACAGAGGCAGTGTAGACACATAGAAAAGACTTTGTCGACATCAACTATGTCGACACCAAGAGGCAGTGTCGACACACAGAAATACTTAGTCGACATCAACTGTGTCGACACCAAGAGGCAGTGTCGACACATAGAAAGTCTTAGTCGACATCAACTGTGTCGACACCAAGAGACAGTGTCGACACACAGAAGACTCTGTCGACATCAACTGTGTCGACACACGGGACTTGTGTCGACACACAACAGAGCTTCAATAAAGTTAAAGAGAAGAAGTGTTTGTGTCGACACACAGAATCAGTGTCGACACATTCAACAGAAGGCTGTGTCGAGAAGTATTAACAATAACAAAGGAGATGTGTCGACACTACCAAGGCTTGTGTCGACACTTAGTCCACTTGTGTCGACACGTAGTCTACTTGTGTCGACACATGATGAACTTCAGTCTCGACACTTTCAGACAGAGACAGTATTTCAAGAAGTGACTGGATGACTTGACTGCTACCATTTCTAACCGGTCTACTGCAACTGTCAAAGCTGTCAGAAGCTTGTTAGAAACCGGATCAGCCGGTTACCATGGAGGAAGGCTATATAAAGGCATAGGTGTTTTCTTGGCCGAGACATCAGTAATCCCAAATATTTTAAGTAGCTCTTTAGCATATTTAGACTGTGATATAAAGATACCATCAGGGGATTGCTTCACTTGAATACCAAGGAAGTAGGATAGTTCACCCATACTACTCATTTCAAACTGTGAATGCATCAGGTCAAAAAACCTTTTGCAAAGTTTGGAATCAATAGATCCAAATTTTATATCATCTACATAGATTTGGAGTAGCAAATTTTTTGATTTATGATGTCTAATGAATAAGGTCCTATCTACAATGCCTCTAATGAACTTATGCTCTAAAAGAAAGCTAGCTAAGGTTTCATACCAAGCTCTTGGAGCTTGCTTTAGACCATAAAGAGCTTTACGAAGTTTAAAAACATAAGAGGGATGAGTTGAAGAGATAAAACCTAGAGATTGTTCAACATAAACTTCCTCTTTTAATTCTCCATTTAGTAATGCACTTTTGACATCCATCTGATAAACCTTGAACTTCTGATAGGCAGCATATTCAAGAAATATCCTGATGGCTTCAAGTCTTACAACATGAGCAAAGGTTTGATCATAGTCAATTTGAACTTCTGATAGGCAGCATATTCAAGAAATATCTTGATGGCTTCAAGTCTTAAAACAGGAGCAAAGGTTTGATCATAGTCAATGCCTTCTTCTTGTGAATAACCATGGGCTACCAACCTTCCTTTGTTTCTTACTATTGATTCTTGTGCATCCAGCTTGTTCCTGAAGACCCATTTAGTTCCAACGACTGGGTAGTCTTTTGGTCTTAGAACTAAATCCCAAAATCTACACCTCTCAAATTGATTGAGCTCCTCTTGCATTATAATAATCCAGTGGGGATCTTACTCTGTATCTTTTATGGATTGAGGCTCAATTTGAGAAATGAAGCAAGCATACATCAGACCTTGGTTGAGTTGATGTCTTGTTTGCACGCTAGTTGATATGTCTCCAATCACTTGAGATATGGGATGATCTCTAAGTGTGACAAGATCAACAGGAGGACTTGGTTCATCAACAACTTGTGGAATTAATTCCTCTTGTGGAATTATAATTGTTATTGTTAGTTCAACTGCTTCAATAGTTTCATCTTCACTGTCTTCATCAATCTGTGGAGAAGGATGCAATGTAACCTCTTGGGTAAGGTTTAAATCATCTAACTTCTCACATAGATAGGATACCTGTAAAGAGTGTATGGTAGAAGAATCCTTCTCCTTGTAAAACATGTTAGATTCATCAAGGGATATATGTATAGATTCTTTTATTTTTAATGTTGATTTATTGAATACCCTATAAGCTTTGATGACTTGGGAATATCTAAGAAAAATTCCCTCTGCAGCCTTAGCTTCAAATTTTCATAGGTGTTTCTTATTATTATTGTGAATATAATATTTGCATCCAAATACTTTGAAGCAATCTACTTTAAGTTGCTTCCCTTTAAGTAAAATTCATAGGGAGTCTTACCCTTTAGCTTATGAATTAAACTTATGTTAAGAACATAATTTGATGTGCTTACAACCTCTTCTCAAAAGGATAGGGGCAAATAAGCATCTGCAAGCAATGTCCCAGTAGATTCAATAAGAGTTCTATCTTTTCTTTCTGCTACTCCATTTTATTGAGAAGTTATAGGAGCAGAAAAATAATGCCTGATACCTTCTTTCTCACAGAATTATTGCATGAGAAGAGATTCAAACTCAGTGCCATGTTCACTTCTGATCAATGCAACTTGAGTAGAGTACTCAATCTATATGCTCTTAAGAAAATCTATAAGAACTTTAAAGTTATCTGACTTGTTTCTTAGAAAGAACACTCAAGTGAATCTAGAGAAGTCATCAACAATAACTATAGTGTATGACTTTCCTCTCAAACTTTGTACAACAATAGGGCCAAAGGGTCTATATGTAGCAGGTATAAAATTCTGGGTAAATCACTTTTATTAATGAATTTGAAATTATTTTTAGTTTGTTTGCTTAATTGACAAGCCCTACAGAGTGCTTCCTTCTTGTAATAACTAGAAGGCAGTCCTCTAGCAAGATTTCCCTAGATAATTTAGCAATGCTCCTAAGGTTTACATGGCCTAGTCTCTTATGCCATAAGTCATTAGTTGAACTAATTTGATTAAACAAACAAATTTCTGTATTAGCAGATTTGAAATTTACTACATATATGTTTCATTGTCTAATTCCAGTTAAAATAGTTTTGTTTTTTATCAGAAGTAATAATGCAAGATGACTGATTAAATGATATATGATAACCTTCATCACATAACTGGCTTATGGATATTAGGTTATGCTTGAGACCACTTACATATGCTACCTTTCTCAAGGTAACAGCTCCAACTTTGATATTTTCATATCCTTCTGTCTGTCCACAGTTGGAGTCTCCAAATATCACCTTTGGTTCAAGCTTAGCTTTGAAATCACTCAAGTTGTCTTTACTTCCTATCATGTATTTTGAACAGCCACTATCCAGATACCACTGTTGCTCTGTGATAGAATAGTTCTTTACCTGTACAAAACAAGATTAGTTATTCTTGACCCAAGTAACCTTGGGTCCTTGATTTCTTTCAAATTTATAACTGGAAATGTAAGAAAATTCAGGTTGGTCCTTATAACCTAGTGGATGATATCTCGTAGGAGGAATAATCCACTGAGTAAAAGAATTAATAAATGTTTTAGTTTTATTAAAATTTTGAAAAGAATTCAAGTTTCTGCTATGAGAAACTAGGTTCGACGAATTGTAATAGGTTCGTCGATCTGCGTTCGACGAATAGGGAAGAGTTCGTTGAACTCCGTTCATAGAATGAATGTGTTCATTCTCTGAGCCCCTCGTTCATCGATGGCGGTTCGACTAATCATATTGAGTTCGTCGAGCGCAGTTCGACGAATAGTTATACCTAAAATCTGCGCTCATAGTTCGTCGATCTGAGTTCGACGAACCACATTCATTTTGTCGAGCTTGGTTCGATGACATATGTTGAACATAATTTTTGTTAAAATTTTTATTTTTATAAGGTTGAGTCTTAGGTAAAATTTATGTTTCTTTATTACTAACTTCTACCTTTTTTGCCTTTTTCAGAAACAAATTTTATGGGGGTAGATAAGATATTTTTCTGTAAAAGAGGAGGCTGATTAGATGAAGCTCCCAAGCCCAGCTTGCCATTAAGCCTGACATTCACTGTGCTTGTGATATCCATCAATTTGATACTTCTCCCATTAAGGGATTCTTCAAATTGCTTAGCCTCATATAATTTAGTTTCTAAGGAAAATATTTGATTATTAGCAGTTTTTAATTCTTCGTTAAGTTTTAAGTTTTCAGAAGAAACATTTTCAAATTCAATTAATTTCACTTTGAGAAGTTTGATTTCCTTCTCATATTTAATCAAATCTTTACATAATAATTTGAAATCAATTTTAAATTGATCAGAAGTAAAATCAAAAGAAGAGATTACCTGATCTTCTTCTAATATAGCTTTATCTTCTGAGTGGTTAGCTTCTGAATCAGCAACTTCAGAGTTACTGCAAGATGCATTGATTGCCATCAAGCATATCTCTCTAGCTTTGGCCTCTTCTTCATTCTCACTGGAGCTGGATGAAGATTCTTACTCAGATTCACTGCAAGTCTCAGCAACAAATCCTCTTTCCTTATTCTTATATTTGCTGGAGGAGGGCTTGCTGGAATGCTTTCTGGAGTCCTTCTCTTCCATCTTGTCTTTCTTTTGCTTCTCAGGACATTCTGGAAGGATATGTCCTGCTTTCTTGCATGCATAGTAAACTATTTCTTTAGTAGGAGTTTTATCATACCTTGGTTTATCTTCTTTTCTGGAAGATCTTCTCCTGAAATCCTTCTTTGTCATCTTGTGGAATCTCTTAGCCAAGAGACTTAATAAATCTTCATTATCTGGAGTGGCTTCTGCTTCTTCACATGCTTTGTAAGCAATGCTTTGATCTTTCCTTGTTAAAGATGAGGAAGTCCTTTGCTCATCTTCTCTAGTCTTGATGAGTTGCTCATAAGACTTGAGCTTGACCAGCAAGGTTTCAGTAGAGATCTCATTTAAGCTTGTGGCTTTCTTGATTGGCCAGATCCCAGAGTCTCATGTGCTAGGGAAGCACATAAGGATTTTGTCATTTATTTCTATTAAAGAGATGTCCTTGTCCAGAGTTTTAAGCTAATTAATTATGAGCCTGAGTCTGTTGTACATGTCTACAACTGACTCTGATTCTTCCTTCTTGAAGTTCTCATACTGAGAGATCAAGTGTGATCTCCTATCATTCCTTTCATCAGCAGATCCTGCCACCATAGCATTTAGAGAGTCCCAAATGGCCTTTGCTGAAGTGGATTCTACAACCTTCTAGAATATGTCATTAGACATAGTTTGGGACAGAATATTCATTGCTTTGGCATCAGTAATCTTTGCCTTCTTTTGTGCTTCAGTCCACTCAGGTGGTGGAACAACACTTGTTCTTGTAGTTGCCACTAGCAGTGGGGGACCTGTAAAAATAGAATTGTATATGTCTTTATTAATGGAATTCATATATAGCCTAATCATTGCCTTCCAAAGTGCAAACTTGTTGAGATTGCACACTGGAGGTCTGGTGCTTGAATACTCCTTATTTTATTCCATGATATAAAAGACAACTAGAATATATAAGATCAATCAAAGACCATTTGGTTCAGGTGTTAGCCTGTACAACCAAGTAACCTATCTCTCTGATACCAATTGAAAGTGAGGGATTGATCTAACTAACTCTAGAGGGGGGTGAATAGAGTATATTAAAAACTTTAAGTTTGTTTTTACAGCGGATTAAAATATTTGCCCTGTAACTCCCCCGATTTTTCGATGATTTTATTTGAATGGGCCTCGTCATATTTATGATGTCGTGCCATTACTTTTAACATCGAGTTGACGGCGCAATGCCGTTAAAGCATTTTCGCGTCCGTGCGGTCGAGTAGGCAGAATTCTTATTGTAATGGGAAAATTTTGCATTTGGAATTCAAGTTGAATAATTTCGGACTTGCTCGTCATGTTTCGTCGCGATCCGAGCAATATTCGGGCATCGGTGATTTTTCTGAAGTTTTTTAGAATTTATGTTCGCCGTAGACTTTGAAAATTTATATCTCGAGAATGACTCGTCGGATTCTAGTTTTGACTTCGTCTTTAAGTTCGTAGCGTCAGTGTTCGCCTACGGTGCGAATTTAGTTTGATTCGGCGCGCGTTTGGGCCTCCGTTTTGAACTCGTGTTTTCTTGTTCAAAAAATATAAATATGAATATTTTAATATTAAAACACTATTCAAAAAAGTTCTTTACTATTCATCTCTATAGTTTGATTTTTGAATATATCTGTAAAAACTTTTCTCTGCATGCAAATTCTTCTCGAGTACCTGGCCTCCCTCTCGAGTGCATCCTCTCGAATAGACTGCATCCTCTCGAGTAGACTGCATCCTCTCGAGTAGACTACATCCTCTCGAGTAGACTGCCTCCTCTCGAGTAATCCTCTCGAGTAGACTGCATCCTCTCGAGTAGACTGCATCCTCTCGAATAGACTGGATTCTTCCCGAGTAGTCTGTTTTAGTTTGCGTTCGGGAGCCTTTTTGAGGGTCAAAACGACGTCGTATAAAAAATGGTTAACATGAAATTTGTTCGTTTCGACGGGATCTACAACTTTCATGTTGGGCAATTTTCGATTTGATGCCATCCTAAACCACTATTGTTATTTTCCACGCACCGGCTGGTAAATAGTCTGTTTTTTTTCCCTACTTAGACAAAACTTTTTATAAATACATACATACATATATATATATATATATATATATATATATATATATATATATATATATATATATATATATATATATATATATATTCTGATACTTAAGAAAGAAAACTTCATCTTCTACGGATTTTATCCCGAACCAGAGTGGCGTGAGCAAGAGAGAGAAAGTTCTTCGTGAATCTCCCGGTGGCCTCCAACGGTGCTCCAAATCTTCAACCGAATATAGATCCGGAAAGCTCTCCTCGAGAGCTACGCCATCGTGGTAAAATTTTTCCCGTTTCTTGAGTTTTCTCGTTAGGGTTTTTCAGCCCAAACCTCTTTTCAGCCATTTATGTTTAGATCTCGACTCCCCCTGTGCTCTTTTGCCCCGATCTGCGACGTGGAGTGATACAGAGGATTCCTTTTCTAGTTAAACCAAGGCAAGTGATGGTTTACCATCGTTTCTCCTTGTCCGGCGTGATGGTAATTGTTAAGTTTTTTTTTATTGATCCTTAAAACTTTTTGTGTTATGTCTTTTCAAAGTTATTGCTATGATTAATCCTCTTTTATGATCACTTGATGTTGTAAGATCTTGTCATGGTAAACTCAAATATGAGGTTTAATCATTCTTGAAGTGTCTTATTTATGGCTTTATCACCTTATCTATCATTATTGAGCGTGTTAGAGTTTATCTAGGATTGTAAATTGTTCTTAAGGGTTGATCAACCGCGTCTTTAATCTAGAAATGTCTAGTAGAATCCAATGTGCCAAGTCTCGAGATATATGTGTTTTTTTGTGGGTTTATTGATTGCGGGAGTTAGTGGACGCAACCACTCCACAATGTCTGTTTCCTTTATTAGTACCTCATGGAAGCTA